>PVJD01004260.1:0-142424 GCA_004026545.1 Mormoops blainvillei
TTTGCCAGATAGAGTATTCTTGGATGTAGGTCTTTGTCTTTCATGACTTTGAATACTTCTTTCCAGCCCCTTCTTGCCTGTAAAGTTTCTTTTGAGAAATCAGCTGATAGTCTTATGGGAACTCCTTTGTAGGTAACTGTCTCCTTTTCTCTTGCTGCTTTGAAGATTCTCTCCTTATCTTTAATCTTGGGTAATGTAATTATGATGTGCCTTGGTGTGTGCTTCCTTGGGCCCAACTTCTTTGGGACTCTTTGAGCTTCCTGGACTTCCTGGAAGTCTATTTCCTTTGCCAGATTGAGGAAATTCTCCTTCATTCTTTTTTCAAATAAGTTTTCAATGTCTTGCTCTTCCTCTTCTCCTTCTGGCATCCCTAAGATTCAGATGTTGGAGCATTTAAAGTTGTCCCAGAGGTTCCTCAGCCTCTTGTCATTTTTTTGAATTCTTGTTTCTTCATTCTGTTCTGCTTGAATGTTTCTTTCTCTTTCTGCTCCAAATCATTGATTTGAGTCCTGGTTTCCTTCCCTTCACTGTTGGTTCTCTGCATATTTTGCTTTATTTCACGTTGCATAGCCTTCACTTTTTCCTCCATTTTGTGACTATACTGCACCAATTCCATGAGCATCCTGATTACCAGTGTTTTGAACTCTGCTCTGTTTGGTTGGCTGTCTCTTCAACGCTTAGTTCTATTTTTGGAGCTTTGATCTGTTCTTTCATTTGGGCCATATATTTTTTGTCTCCCATGCCTATTGCATTGTGAGGGGCAGAGCCTTAGGTGTTTGCCAGGGTGGGGCAACCCCCATCACTGCCTTGTGGCTGTATGTGGGGGAGGGGTATGAGTGGGAACGAGGCCACTTGCTTGGCTCTTGGCCCGCTTTCAGTCACTTTCCCTGCTACCCACAAGCAATTTGGGACCTTCTGGTGCTGATTCCCAGGTGGGTGGGTTTGTGCACATTCTAGGACCCTGTGGGTCTCTCAGAGGAACTCTCTTGTGAGACTGGCAGTTTCTCCCGCTGCCACAATCCCCATAGGTCTTTACCTGTAGAACTTTTGAGGCTCTCTTTTTCCGCGCCGGAGCCCTGGGTTGCACGGTCTCTCTCACTCACCAGTTGTTCCTCCAGGTTTATCTGCACACAAATGTGGGACCGCCCGGTCCGCCAGCCACTGCCTTGCCCGCCCCGGTCTGCCATTTGCAGCCTTGCCACACATCCACTCTGCCCTGGCTGACCGCCTCTGCCCCTCCTACCTGTCTGAATGAATATTTCTTCTTTAACTCCTTGGTTGTCAGACTTCCATACAGTTCGATTTTCTGTCAGTTCTGGTTATTTTTTGTTTTTAAATTTGCTCTTGTCCTTCTTTTGGTTGTGCGAGGAGGAAACTTCTAGGAATTTCTAAATTCCTAGAAAATTTCACTTCACCCAAAATAATTAAATCAAAATTGACTCTAGAAAAAATAGAAGATCTCAGTAGTTCCAAAAACATTAAATAAATCAAACCAACAATCAGAAACCTTTCCATGTAAAGAAGTTTATGCCCAGGTGGCATTCAGGCAGTTCTAGAAAATATTCAAGAAAGGAATAATTCCAAGAAAATATTCAAGAAAGGAAACTTTTCTAGGAACAAAATAAGGAACATCTACAACCTATTTTATAGGCTAGATATATTTTAATAGAAAAACTCAGCAGTGATGAGAAAGGAAAGTTATAAGTATTTTTACTCATGAACATAAATGAAAAATACCTGAAATACTTATACACATACATCCTTGCACACATGAATTCATACACAGATATGCTCATGGTGTGTGGGTATGCGTGTGTGCGTATATATGCAAACTTGATCTAGCAAAATGTAATAAAGATAACACATCGTAACAGATTGTAGTTTACCCCAGGAATGCAAGGGTACTTCAGAAGTTTGATTAGCCCATTTCATCAATTTAACATATTGAAGATAGAAAAAAAATCATATGATTATCCTGATAAAGTAAAAGTATTTGATAAATGCTCTTAAGCATGATAAAAACTCACCAAGTAGTAACAGAAGGTAACTTTGTTAACTTGATAAAGGGTATTCACAAAAACACCTCCAGTAAATATCATACTTAGTGATGAAACACTGAGCATGTTCGCTGTGACATCAGAAACATAGGCAGGAAGTTCACTATTATCACTTCCAGTCAACACTGCATAACAAATCCTAAATAGCACAGTAACACAAAAAAATAAAAATCAAAAGACATAAACAAAATTCTCACTATTCATAGATACATATGATTATATAACAAAAAATGCCAAAGAAACGAGAAATACATTTTAGAATTAGGTGTTCTGGCAAAGTTGCTGAACACAAAAATCAACTTATTTTCCAAACCCTAGCAACAGACAATAAACATAAAAGATAATTAAAATGCCATAAAGAATGCAACATATCTAGGAAAAATGTAAAATGATACTTGTTTAAGTCCACTGTGCAAAAAATATGACTTATTTGAAGTCAATGAAGACCTAAGTAGATGAGTCACATTCAAGGACTGGAAGACTCTATAGCATAAATACGTGAATTTTCTCCAAAGTGACCTTAAAGATTCAATGAGATTCCAATCAGATTCATAAAAGTTTTTGTGAAAATTAACAAGCTTATTCTAAAACTTATATGAAAGTACCAAAGCTTCAAATAGACAAACTTTTTAAGAACATGGCAAGTAGACTAACTCTCAGATATAATGACATGTATAGAGTAATTCAAACTGTTATGTAATGGCATAGTGACAGACAAAAAGCCTAATTGAACAGATGACAGCCCAAATCAGACCTGTGAATGTATGAACATCTGATGGATGAGAGAGGTTTTGCAGATCAATGGGTAAAATATGGACCTTATAGGAAGGCGATGATGGAAAGAAGTAAAATGCAATCATTACCTCATACAAATTCACAAAAATCTCTTCTATTTAAAGACCTAACTGGGAAAAGCAATGCTATGTTTGAGGTACTCGGAAGATAATATTTAATTGCAAAAATATATGCACCCATATGTTCACTGCAGCACTATTCACAGTGGTCAAGACATGGTAACAGCCAAAGTGTCCTTTAATAGAGGATCAGATAAAGAAGATGTGGTACATGTACACAATGGAATGTTACTCAGCCATAAGAAAAGACGAAGTACTTGCCACTTGTGACAACATGGATAGACCTTGAGAATATTATGCTAAGCAAAATAAGTCAGTCAGAAAAAGCTAAGAACCATAGGATTTCACTCATATCTGGGATATAACACTGAAACTCATAGACACAGACAACAGTGTGGTGGTTACCAAGGGAGTTGGGGGAAGGAGTAAAGGGGCCAAATATATGGTGCTTGAAGATGATATGACTTTGGGTGGTGGGCATGCAATGCAATATACAGATCATGCATTACAGAAATGTACACTTGAAACCTATGCAATCTTATTAGCCAATGTAACCCCAATAAATTTAATTAAGGTAAAATAAAATACGTTCTGGTTCATATTTCCTCCGCACCCGTTGGGATTAAGTTAAGCAGCAAGTGACAGAATCGGACGAGTTTTGTCTCTTTCCCATCTCCCCCCTAGAGGGAGGCCTGCATGAGGAATGAGGCAAAGAGGTCAAAAGGGTTACTCTGGGAAAGCTGAGGAGTGGGAAATGCAAAACCCCCACACTGCATAATAAAGTTCAACTTCTTTGGTTAAAAAATATATATATAACAATAGCTTTAAACATCCTTCCCTTCGAGGTCAGAACTCGATAATAAAAAGTAGAATACATAAAGGAAGATTAGACACAGTAAAGTTAATTTTTATTCATCAAAAAGTACCATCAAGAATGGGAAAAGGCAAACCACATCCTGGAAAAAGATATTTGCAAACATGTAATTAACAAGAATTGGTATCTGGAATATATGAAAATTCCTATGAACTGAAAAATGGGCAAAATGACTGGAAATGAAACTTATAATTCCTTCCTAAAGCCCAATAGATGAAGAATTAATAAGCCCGACAAAATTAAGTAATGCCTAGAATGCAAAGTGAACTCTCTCAGTGCTGGATGTGGTCAGTCTACTTTGGGAAGTAAATTGAATGTGCATACCATGAATGATCCATTATCATCACTTCTGGAGAAATTCTCACATTTTTAAGAGACACGTAAAGTGCCATTTATGACAACACTGTTTGTGATAACCAAAAGTAAAAAAGCAAACAACAAAAATCTACTAACTCAAATATCTAAAAAGTAGAATATTGTAGTACAGTTACATGCCACTTAATGATGGGATGTGTTCTGAGAAATGTGTCATTAGGCAATTTGCAATTTCATTCTTCTGTGAACATCACAGAGTGCACTTAACACAAACCTAGATGGTATAGCCTACTACACACCTAGGCTATATGGGATAGCATATTGCTCCTAGGCTACTGTCCTGTACAGCATGTTACTGTGCTGAATGCTGTTGGCAATGGTAGCACAATGGTATTTATGTATCCAAACATATCTAAACATAAAAAAGGTACATTGAAAATACGGTATAAAAGTTAAAATATGGTGCACCTGTATAGGGCACTCACCATGAATGGAACCTATAGGACTAGAGTTGCACTGGGTGAGTCAGTGAGTGAGTGATGAGTGAATGTGAAGGTCGAGGCTATTACTGTACCCTACTGCAAATTTAAAGCATTGTACACTTAGGCTATGCTAAATTTATCAAGCAGCACAAGATTAAATCAAGCACAAGAAAATGATGCAATCAAGAGGAAACAGTAAACATGAGATGTAGGAGTCTAAGATCATGTTTCACAGCATTTTTTGGTAACAGTACACTCTAAAATAATGATACAAAGTGTAGTGTAGTAAATACATAAACCAGTAACACAGTCATTTATTATCAAGTACGATGTACCATACGTAATTGTATGTGCTATATGACTAGCAGCACAGGTTTCCTTATAACAGGATCACCACATACATGTGAGTAATGCATTGTGCTACAACTTTTGTCTCTCCAGAAGTACAATAATTATTGATTAATTTTGAGAAAGAGAGGAAGGGGGAGAGAGAGAGAGAAACAGCAATTTTTTGTTCCACTTACTATGCATTCATTGGCTTATTTTTGTATGTGACTGGGGAGCAAACTTGCGACCTTGGTGTGTCATCCAGGATGATGCTCTAACCAACTCAGATACCCAGCCAGGACTCTCCACAGCTACAATATAAGCACCACTATTCCTTTTTTTTTTTTTAATCCTCACCCAAGGGTATGTTTTTATTGATTTTTAAAGAGAGAGAGAGAGAAATGAGAAACTTCGATTGGTTGCCTCCTATATGTCTTGACCAGGGATCAACCTGCAACCTTTTGGTGTACAGGATGATGCTCCAAACAACTGAGCCACATAGTCAGGGTCAAGCTTCACTATTCTTGTTCACTGTTGTACTAAATGTCTGGAACAGTAGTAGCTAAGCATACAGTAGGGTTTCAATAAACATTTTGGAACAGTTGGTTTAAAGGTAATGGTGTTCTCCTTAGTCCTCAAGACAGTGATTCTGATATTTTAACATCACAAGGTGACAGGAATTTGCCAGCTCCATTATAATCTTATGGAACCACTGTCATTTATATGGTCTGTCATTGACTGAAAGGTCATTACGCAGCACATGACTGTATTCATACAGTGGAATACTAGTCAGTATTAAAAGTAAGTTAATTTTGAGATTAACATGAGTGAACCTCAAGCGGAAAGTTAAAAATATATATGGAATTAATATGTATGTGAATTCATTGGGTAGAGATAAATACACAGTTGGGAAAACTAAGAAGAACAAGTGAAAAATCACCACAAACATCAGGTTGGCAATTATTATGGAGACAGAGGCTATGTGATCAAGAAGAGGAACACAGAAGGTCTTTCACTGGTAATGCTCTGTATCTCAATCTGGGTAGCTGGTGCCCTGGTGTTTGCCTTGTTATTCTTTAAAGTACACAGTGATATACACATCTCTGTACTTATGATATTTTACAACAGAAATAAATTAATTTATCACATTTTCATTTAATTTTTGGTAATAAAATACTTTATTGGTAATGTTTAATGTAAAAAACATGGTAATGTTTCCATTGTTTAGTTTCCATCTTTAAAATAAAAGCTAGTTTAAAAAAATAACAGGAAAAAAGATAAAATCATTTGATTCTGTCAAAAAACAAGCTGAAACTTACCTTTACAAATAATTAGGTTCCGTCACTTTTCACTGGTCTTCATAATACTTGTATATAAAAGGAGACAAGCTTGAATAACTCTGCACAGAACATTTTACACATCTTAAAAAAGCAAGTCTAAGTGCTATCCCAACTTAAAATTTATAAGGATAATTAGTAAGAGTTATTAGAAAATTGAATTCATATAGCACCAAGAAATTTGGAATTTATAATATTTCAGATGACGTGATTTACTGAGCCGAAAGAGTAATGATTTTTCTCCTGTGATTTTTCAGAGGTTTATATACAAATAGAATGTAACAGAAGTCCCTTTTTAAAAGCCAAAGTTTAAAAAATCTACACATGTCTTTCACCATATTTCTAATTTCTGGATCTAGCAATTGATCCTATGGTAAAAGATCCACGTGTGATACATAACATAGTATAGTCCTATCTGAATATAATTTCTTATTCACCTTGTCTCATTAATATAATTTATACCTCAAAACATCATTCTATCTACAAATAATATATAGCTCTAAAATATTCTGTAATCCAGATTTCCATTCATTCATACTGCCCTTCTTCCCCTCCCCTTCCCTCAAATCAGTGTAATCTTACGGAATATATACCTTATTTTCCTTTTCTCCCTTCAGTGAAACAATTACCTCAAAGTATTATAATAATAATGCAAATACAGATGTAGCATATATTAACATATTAGGAAAAAGGACAGTAAATACATATGGATCCATGCTAAATGAGACAGTACAAAGCAAAAACACAAAGCACCATGCTATGCTCATCTACTCTGACCCACCCACCACTAGAAGGTCGTGACAGAGCCCTGGCTCATGCTGTTCCCAGACCACTGGAGTCCTGTGCTCCAACATAATTAAGTGTCTGTTAAAGACGTTGCCATGCTGATTGTAGTTTGTTCAAAACGGTCTACAGAAACTTTGACTTCTAATCCTGAACATGATGACAAAGTAACAACATTTTATATTTTTAATCAAGTCACTGATTCTAAGTATTTCCTACTATTACTCATTTGTTTAAAAACAGACATTTAGGGGACTAAACAACAAGAAGTAAAGGGATTTTTACTTCTGTCTTCTCGACTGGTTGGGGATTTCAGACACGTTATTTCATTATCCTCTGCTTCAGTGAAAAAGGATTCTTCAAGCAACTGACCAAAGATCTTCAGTTAAAAACCAAGCAAGCTGACTCAGTGGTTGGCAGGTGAAAAACCTTTGTCTATACACTCTATTTGTAATTCTCCATCTGTGCAGGAATGAGATGCTCCTTACCCATCATCATCACAGATGCAACCAGGACTCATGGGAACGTGGGCACAGAGTAGAAACTAACTCAAAACTACTTTTGGAACCAAACACCAAATTTTGATTTGTCAATGATTCCACAGTGCAGCATTCTCACCAGAGACTTTGCACTGAAATGGTTGTTTTTTCTTTTCATATGAAGTTAAACTGCTAAAGTAAAGTATTGTCAGAAAGAACACAAAAGATAAGCATGTCTTCTCTGAAAGAGGCACTGCATCTGGAACTGGAATTAAGGCTAAATAAATAGTGCTGGTTTGTGGTTTGGTGCTCGCTTGTGGTTTGGACTAATGATTACATTAACCAACAACTTCACTATTTGTCCTGTATGCTTGTTTGCGAAGATGTGTCTCTATCTCTTCCCTGAAGATCAGCATTCCCATGTGCGAGTGAGAGGCTTCATTCATGGCTTTGGACTGGATGCACATGCGGTACTGCTCGGGGGTCAACTCATCAGCACAGCGTTTCTCATGCCAGAGGTGGAAAAGACCAGGAACTGGAGTCCGAATCACAATCAGGTCACCATGTAAGTATTTTCGATAAAGATGAACATCTTCTCCACCCCAGCCTTTAACTTCCATGTCGAATCCACCTGTAGGATCAAAATTAACACTCTAAGTAACTGCCTAGCAGCTGGAACACGGTCAAACCTGATAAAGATTGAAATGTTCTGCTTCAAATGAGATGGAATGGAATATAGCCCACAGATACCTCATGCTGAGGGCTGACAGACTGGTTTGGAAGTCCAGTTACCAGATGGCATCTAGGAGTTCAAGGTCTGTTGTTGAAGAGTATTGAAATGAAATTAAATATTTGAGACTATGTAAACTTCAAAGTTCTATTGAAAATTTTTAGAAAGTCAAAGAGAAGGAAATATAAATCACCCATAATCTAACTACCATTAATATTTTATTACATTTTCTTTCTCTCCTTTGAGACGCAAGTTTTTCTGGGTTGCATAAAACTTACCAGAGGGGAGAAAAATGTCTAAGCTGGAGATACAAATTTAAGAATGAGCACACAGATGATTTAAAGCGGCAAGGAATGGATGAAATGACTGGTTTATAAAAAAAAAAGCAGAGTCTAGTTCTAAATGCTAATAAATGCTAATATATAGGTTAAATAGGCAGAGGAAGGTAAGTCTGCAAAACTGCAAAAAGAGACTGAGAAATGGCTCCACAGGAGAGAGAAAATTTAGCAAAATGTGCTATCACAGTAGTTAAGTGAAGAAAGTGTCTTGAGGAAGAAATGGTCAAGTATGAGTGGCTCAAGTAAGAACATAAAAAGGAATCAAGTAGATCTGGCAACATAAATGTTACTTATAACCTCATGTGGAACAATTCTGAGAGAATGACAGGGCAGAGGGTTAACTAGAAAGGGCACATGAAATGGGAGTTGAGACTAGTTTGAGTTGAACAAAAAAAGTTTTTAAAGAGGCATGGAGAACACAAACCATTTTCAGTTTGTTTTTTCAGAAAAGCTACAAAAGATTCTTAAATACTGAGAAAAATTAATTCTTTTATTAAGAGTTAGGTTTCCAAATTACGTCTTCTGTCAAATAATTGTACTCCACTTAATTCCACACAGGATGACAATAACCCAGGGATCTCTACAAAGCATTATTAAACAGTCACAGCTTTACAAAATGCTATGTCTGATATATCTGGGATTTTCCTTCTTGTAAGTGCAAATAAATTCTTCAAATGTCAGAGACGGTATAGATACCTAAAATAAATGGGGAACTTCAAGACTCTGGTTCAGCACGTAAAGAGCATAAAAGTCAACACTCGGTCCTAACAACAAATTTTAAAAGCTGAACAAATTAAAAAATCAATAACTTTTCTCAGACCTCTCAGAGAAATAAGGTCATGGGGCAAACTGCATCCCCACTCTCAAACCGGAGAGACATGATAGGTGGGTAGGACAAAATCACAATTAGAGCAGAAATTCATGAGTAGAAATCTCCAGGGGAAGCAGTGCAAGGGGAGGAAAATCTCAGCTATAATCAATGGATTGCTAGAGACTCAGCTCCAGGAGGACCTATTCATAGGAGGGCCCCCTACACTTTTGTCAGTTTTACTTCTGGGTACTCTACAAAGTTCTAACAGTGAAGGTAGGAGAAACATCCCCCAATGCTTCCAGTAGGAGGAGGGAAAAGTAATGGCTCTGAAACATGCCAGAGCATTTTAATAAGCCACTTTAGCCCTCCTGTCCCACCTAAGGTGAGGGGCAGTGTCTGACAAACACTTGTAAAAAGTTCATGGTCCAGACGTACCTCTTCTCCCAAAGCCCACTACCACATTACTAAAGACCTATTTATTAGTTTCCTTTACCCCGTATGTCATGTCCAGCTATGGAGAAAAAACTAGACATAAAAAGCAAAAAGCAGTTTGAAGAGACAGAGCAAGCATCAGAACCAGACTCATATGGTAGGGATGTTAGAATTTAAAACAACTATGATTAACATGCTAAGGGTTCTAATGGAAAAAGGAGACAATATTCAAGAACAGATCAGTAATGAAGGAAAGAGAAAGAGAGATAAATCGTAAGAAAATATAAAAAATAAATGCTAAAAATAAAAAACAATGAAACAGAAATGAAGAATGTCCTACTGATAGGAGAGTAGATGGAACTGGTTGAGAAAAGAATCTCTGAGGTTGAGGATATGTCAATAGAAACTTCCAAAACTGAGAGCTAAGACAAAGACTGGGAAAACCAAACAAACAAAAATCAAAAAGAAAATTCAAGAACTATAGGGCAACTACAAAAGGTATAACATACATGTAATGGGATTATCAGAAGGAAAGGAAAGAGAAAGAAACAGAAGCTCCAAAATTTCCAAGTAAGTACCCCTGAAGGCAGGGGCTCCCTTTCTCATTCGCCAACATTCACAGGGTGGTTTCCTTTGCTGTGCAAAAACTTTTTAGTCAATGTAGTCCCATTTGTTTATTTTTTTCTTTTGTTTCCTTTGCTCCAGGAGATACATCATAAAAAATATTGCTAAGAGAAATGTCAGAGATTTTACTGCCTATGCTTCCTTCCAGGAGTTTTATAGTTTTGGGTTTTACATTTAAGTCTTTGATTCATTTTGAGTTTATTCTTGTATATGGTGTAAGAAGGTGGTCTGGTTTCATTTTTTGCATGTATCTGCCCAATTCTCTAAACACTATTTATTGAATGGAATGTCTTTACCCTATTGTATGTTCTTGCCTCCTTTTTCACATATTAATTAACCATATAAGCATGGGTTTATTTCTGGGCTCTCTATTGTGTTCTATTCATCTACATGTCTTTTTATATCAGTCATGATTACTATGGTCTTGTAGTATAGTTTCATATCAGGTAGTGTAATACTTCCAACTTTGTTCTTCTCTCTCAAGATTGCTGTCTATTCAAGGTCTTTTGTGGTTCCATATAAATTTTTAGAATATTTGTTCTAGTTCTGTGAAATACACCATTGGTATTTTGATAGAAATCCCATCGAATCTATCGATGGTTTTGGGTAGTATGGATATTTAATGTTAATTCTTCCCAACCATGAGCACAGTATACATGCTTCTATTTATTAGTATCTTCTTCGGTTTCTTTCTTCAGTCTTAAAATTTTCTGAGTACAGGACTTTTACTTCCTTGGTTAAATTTATTCCTAGGTGTTCTTTATTGATGAAATTATAAGTATGATTGTTTTCTTAGTTTCCTTTCTGTTAGTTCATTATTGGTGTATTAAAATGCAACTGATTTCTGAGTATTTATTTTATATCCTCCTACTTTACTCAATTAACTTATCAGTTCTAGTAGTTTTCAATGGAATCTTTAGGACTCTCTATATAGAGTATACCATGTCACCTGTAAATAATGCCTATGTTACTTCTTCCTTTCCAATTTAGTTCCTCTTTTTGACTGATTGGTGAGACAAGGACTTATTCTGTGTTAAATAAAGGTGGTAAAAGTGGACATATCTGTCTTGATCCTGATCTTAAGGGAAACATTCCCCCCCGCCCCCACACTGGGTATGATGTTAGCAATGGGTTAGTTATGGCCTTTATTATGTTTAGGTATATTTCCTCTATACATACTATAATGAGAGGTTTTTAAAAAATCATAAATGGGGGGCTGAATTTTGTCAAATGCTTTTTCTGCATCTTTTAATATGATATGATTTTTATCCTTCATTTTGTTTATGTGGTGTATTATGTTAATTGATTTGCAGGTATAGGACCAACCATGCATCCCAGGAATAAATCCCATTTGATAATGGCATATGATCTTCTTAATGCATTGCTGAAATTGAATTGCTGGTATTTTGTTGAGGATTTCTGCATCTATGCTCATCAGGAATATTGACCTATAATTTTCTTTCTTTGTAGTGTCTTTATCTGGTTTTCGAGTTAGAATATTGCTGGACTCATAAAAAGAGGTTGGAAGTCTTCCCTCCCCTTGATTTTTTGGTTTTTGGAATAGTCTGAGAAGGACAGGTGTTAGTTCTTTGACTATTTGATAACAATTCACCTGTGAAACCATCAGGTCCAGGACTTCTATTTGTTGGAAGTTTCTTGATCTCTGTTTCAATTTCATTAGTTGTAATCCATCTACTCAGATTTGCTGATTCTTCCTGCTTCAGTTTTAGAAGACTGTATGTTTCTAGGAATTTATCCACTTTGCCCAGATTGTCCAACTTATTGGCATATAGTTGTCTGTAGTACTTCCTTATAATCCGACAGCATATTTTTGGGTGTTATTTTCTTATCCATTGAGCTAACCTATGTCTTTTTATTGAAGCATTTAAACCGTTTACATTTAAAGTGATTACTGACAGGTATGTACTTATTGCCATTTTATTTTTTATACTATGTCCCTCTGATATTTTCTTCTTTCTTCTTCTTAAAGAAGATGCTTTAACTTTTCCTATAATACTGGTTTCTTGGTAATTAACTCCTTTAGCTTTCTGTCTGGGAAACTCTTTATTTCTCCTTTGATTTTAAATGACAGTCTTGCTGGCTAAAGTAGTTTTGGTTGTAGGTCCTTCCTTTTCATCATTTCTATGTTGTCAATTGTTATTCTCCTCTTTTTTTCCCTAATTTTATATATTTGGGTCCTCTCTTTTTTTCTTGATGAGTCTCTTTAAACGTTTATCAATCTTGCTTATCTTTTTCAAAGAACCAGCTGTTGGCTTCATTGATCTTTTGTATTTTTTTAAGCTATTTTGTTTATCTTCTCTGATCTTTATTATTTCCCTTCTTTTACTGATACTGGGCTTTGTTTGTGGTTCTTTCTCTAGTTCCTTTAAGTACAATGCTATTTTTTTGGAGATTTTTCTTGTTTCTTGTGGTAGACCTGTAATGCTATGAATTTCCCTCTTAAGACTGCTTTTGCTGTGTCCCATAGATTTTGGGTTGTTGTGTTCTTGTTTTCATTTATTTTAAGGTATTTTTACATTTCTTCTTTGATCTTACTGTTAACCCATTCATTGTTTAGTAACATGTTGTTTAGCCTCCGAGTGTTCATGTGTTTTTCAGTGTTTTTTATTTTGTGATTGATTTCCAGTTTCATACAATTATGGGGAGAAAAGATGCTTGATAGGGTTTCAATCTTCTTAAATTTACTGAGACTTGTTTTGTGTCCAAATGTGTGGTCTAGCCTAGAAAATGTCCCATGTGCACTTGAAAAGAATGTCTAGTTTGTTGCTTTGGGGTGAAATGCTCTGAAGATTTCAATTAAATCCTTCTGGTCTAGTGTGTCATTTAAGGTCACTGCTTTTTTTTTCCTGTTGACTTTCTGACTGGAAGATCTATCCATTGATGTCAATGGGGTGTTAAAATCCCCTATACTATAACTGCACTACTAGACATCTCTTTATGTCCATCAAGATTTGCTTTATATATTTAGGTGCTCTTATGTTGGATGCATAAATGTTTATAAGAGTTAAATCCTCCTGTTGGACTGATCCCTTTATCATTATGTAGTGTCCTTTGTCTCTTATTACACCTGTTCTTTTTTAAGTCTATTTTGTCTGATATAAGTATTGTTACTCTAGTTTTTATTTTTCCTTTCTATGCTTTTATTTTCCCATTTGCGTGAAATATCTTTGTGCATTCATTTACTTTCTGTGTGCATCTGTCATTCTGAGGTGGGCCTTTGCAGACAGCATATTTTTGGGTGTTATTTTCTTATCCATTCAGCTAACCTATGTCTTTTTATTGAAGCATTTAAACTGTTTACATTTAAAGTGATTACTGACAGGTATGTACTTATTGCCATTTTATTTTTTATACTATGTCCCTCTGAAATTTTTTTCTTTCTTCTTCTTAAAGAAGATGCTTTAACTTTTCCTATAATACTGGTTTCTTGGTAATTAACTCCTTTAGCTTTCTGCCTGGGAAACTCTTTATTTCTCCTTTGATTTTAAATGACAGTCTTGCTGGCTAAAGTAGTTTTGGTTGTAGGTCCTTCCTTTTCATCACTTCAAATATTTTTTGCCAATCCTTTCTGGCCTGAAATGTTTCTGTTGAGAAATCAGCTGTCTTATGGGAACTCCCTTGTAGGTAACTGTCTTACTCTTGCTGCTTTGAAGATACTCTCTTTAACCTCAGTAATTTTCATTATGACTTGTCTTGGTGTGGGCCTCTGTGTCTTCATCTTGTTTGGGAGTCTCTATGGTTCCTGGACTTGTGTGTCTTTTTCCTTCACCAGGTTAGGGAAGTTTTTGGTCATTATTTCTTCAAATAGGTTATTAATCCCTTCTGGTTCCTCTCCTTCTGGCACCTCTATGATGCAGATATTATTATGCTTTATGTTGTCCCAATGGTACCTTAAACTATCTTCATTTTTAAAAATTCTTTTTTTGCTGCTCTAATTGGGTGTTTTCTGTATCTTGTATCCCACATCACTAATTCAATCCTCTGCTTCATCTAAATCTACTGTTTATTCCTTAGAGCGTGTTCTCATTTCAGATAATGTATTCTACATTTCTGACTGGTTGTTTTTCATAGTTTCTATGTCTCTTTCCAGGTTTACTATCTTTTTGTTTAAGTTCTCACTAATTTCACCCATTCTTCCTCTAAGGTCCTTGAGCATCCTTATAAGCATTGTTTTGAATTCTATCTGGTAGCTTGTCACCTCCACTTCATTTAGCTCTTTCTCTGGAGTTATCTCCTGTTCTTTCATTTAGCTCACATTTCTTTGTCTTCCAATTTTGGCTGCCACCTTGTGTTTGTTTCTGCATATTAAGTAGATCTGCTATGTCTCCCAGTCTTGGTAGGGTGGCCTTATGTAGTAGGTGTTCTCTGGGACCCAGAGGCAATGTCTTGTTGATCACCTGAGTTGAGTACTCCAGAAATGTCTATTGTGTGGGTTATGTGAGCTCTCCTGTTGCAACTGAGTTTTGATTGTTATTGGTCCTTTGTGCATGGGGTCAACCATCAGGCTGGCTATGAGGGAGATGCTGTGTGGGTGCTGACCACACAAATCAGAATTTGCATCAGCAGATTCTGGAGCCTGATGAAATCTCCCTTTGGATATGCTGCTTCTGAAGCTAACTGGATCCTGTTCTGGTATTTGAAGCCCTCAACTGGGTGTGTTGTTTCTGGGACACTTGGGAGGAATTTTGGTGCAAAGTCAGATGCTACCTCTGACTAGCCCTGAGCAACCTATTTGAAGTTAGAATATGATTCACAGTTTGTGGCTACCTCTGCTAGGCCTGGGTGTACATAGAAGCTAAGCTGCACATCAAAGCCAGCTCCTACCAGCACCAAGCCTCAGGGCAGGTCAGCCCAAGGCCCAAGGCACCCTGGTATCTACCTCTGCCTGCCTCTGCCTGCCTCCATCTGCCTCCACCTGTTGGCTGCCTGTGAGCCTAGTCACTGAAAGAGCCTCTGGCAGTACTCAAGTTGCATGGAGTAGGTTCTAAGTGAGTCACCAGGTAGGGCTGACTGGTGTTCAACAGATTGATACAGGTTCAAACTCCATGTTAGTTCTGGGTCTGAAGCCACTGAGCAAAAGTCCCACAGCAGCCCTGCCAGGTAGTTCAGCTAGTTGCAGCATCATCCTGTTCAACAAAGGGTTGTTGGTTTGATCCTTGGTAGGGGTGCGTATGGGAGGCAATGATTGATATTTCTCTCTCTCTGTCTCCCCACCCCCTCTAAAATCAGTAAACATATTCCTGGGTAAGGATTAAAATAAAAAGGCCCACAGTACACCAAGGCTAGTTGCCACCCCCTGGGTGACCTCAGACCTTTGTGGTATGGTGGGGTGTCAGAGAATCATCAGTGTAAGGCCAGCAGAGTTCATCAGGCCCAAACATACCAAGATTTGGCTGTGTGAAGAGAGGGCTCTTCACAGGTTGGGCATGCAAGGGAAAAATGGTCCCAGTCCTGGGGTCACACAGCTCAATCTGTACCAGATTCTGCCTGGACCTCCTGGATAGCCTAAGACCACCAAGGTGGGGTCCCTGGGAATATGGAGGGTGGGGTCAAGGGATCTCCCCTGGGTGGGAGGTGCAGGTCAGGCTGACAGGAAGGTGGGGGCGGAATGGCCTCCACCTGAGAGCTACACAACTCAGGCACTAACACCCCAAGTCTGCTTGGACCTCTACACTCTAGGCTGAGGCAGCTGACTCCTCTACAGGGCATGAGCTCTGCAGTGTGGTGTGACAGGAAGTCCAGATGGTGGAACTACTGCATTCCCCCAGGCTGATGGCATATGGAGAGGAGTGATTCACTGAAGAAAGATGGTGTCTATGGTGTTGGAGGACTCAGTACAGGGACCCTGGTGGCTGTCTCATCAGCTCTCTCTCTGGAGCCAACAAACCCAGTCTGTCCTTACAAGACTCTCATCCACTCTGCCCTCCCTCAGCAGGAGCTCTGGGTCAGTGGCTATGAGTGGGATTTTGTGCAGTGACCCTTTAAGAGGGCACCTGGATCTCTAGCAGACCTCTCTCACTGGCAGTTAAATCCCCATTGATTTTCAGAGCCAGGTATTACATGGGTGCCTCTTCTCAGCTCTGGTGCTCTGGGCTGGGGAACCCAGTATGGGGCTGAGACTCCATACTCCTAAGGGGAAACCTTTGCAGCTGAGATATCCCTCTGCGTTCTCAACGGCCACCCGTAGAAGTGGGGCCAGTGCCTTTTGCATTTCCACGCTTCCTACCAGTCTCCATGTTACTTCTTCTGTAAACCCTTGGTTATAAGACTTCCGTTCAGCCAGTCTTCAGTTGGTTATTCAGGTTGATTGTTCGATATTTTAGTTGTAATTCCAATTTGGTCCTGGGAGGAGCTAAGTGTAACTTCCACCTATTCCACTGACTAGTTCTTTTTTAAGGTTTCTGTCTCTGTGGGAGGCCTCACTGATTCATCTATTCTTCCCCTAAGTTCACTGAGCATTCTTATAAGCAGTGTTTTGACTTCTGTACCTGGTATATTGCTTTCCTCCATCTCATTTAGTTCTTTTTCTGAAGTTTTGTCCTGTTCTTTCATTTAAGACATGTTACTTTGTTTCCTTATTTTGGCTGCCTCTTTGTGTTTATACACATTAGGTAGATCTGCTACATTTCCCAGTCTTTGCCAGTTGGTCTTATGTAGTAGGTATCATGGTACCATCTCCCCAGTCACCTGAGCCAGGTGCTCCAGGGTTGTCCTTTGTGTGGGTCGTGTGTGCACTCCTGCTGTAGTTGAGCTTTGATTGCTGTTGGCACATCAGTAGGTGGGATTGACCCTCTGGCGGACTGATTACAGCAGGTAAGCTGTTGAGTGGAGGTTGACCCCACGAAACAGGATTCACTGTAGCAGGACTCTGGTGCCTGTGGATTCCACCCTTTGTGTATGTCCTTTTTGGAGATAATTGGTTGGTGAGCTAGTGTGGTCTGAAGACACACTCTGGTTGTATTGTTCCTGGGGCCTCTTGGGAGGAGCTCCAGTGCAGGCACAGGTCAGCCACTGCCTATACCTTACCTGAGGCCACATGGTAGGAGCTACAAAGAAATCTGTGCTTGATAGCTGCCTGTTCTGGGCTTACAGGCACCTGGAAGTGGTTATGCTATAAATCAAAGCTTGGCCACTAGTGCCAGGCTGAGGGTCACTTAGCAAGAAGTACAGAGTATGGTGAGGCCAGCTGATGCTTGTTTGGCATTTGTGGGCCTTTGAGAGATTTAAGGAAATCCATAGCACAGACTGCAACCTGCTGCTTATGAGGAACAGCTGCTGGAAGATGTTCGGGCTGGTGCATAAGTTGGGTTGGGTGGAGTCTCAGGGCATCACTAGGGTGGTGTGAGCTGTGATAGTTAATTTCATGGAGACACAGATTGGCTGCCTGTCTGTGCCTGCAGGCTGGGTGAGGGGAGAGCTCAACAAAGGAAAACGGTGCCTGCCAGCACTTGTCTTGGGCAGACCTGCCCTTCTAGCACTAACCCCAAAGCCAGATAATTCAGTTCCCCCTTGTTTGTCCCTAGCTCTTTTCAAGCTGCTGCCCCAGAGTTGGAGCTCAGAGCAATGTGTCCATCAGCAAGTAAGTCTGTGCATGGGCCCCTAAATAGGGATATCTGGGACTCTAGAAGCCGTCTGTCTTAACCAGACAGAAAATCCGATTATTTTTACAGCTACAGGTTGTGGGGACTACTCTTCCCAGCACTGGTGGTCTGAACTGTGGAGTCAGTGTGGGGTTGGGCCCACGTGCTCCTCAGAGGATACCTCTACAGCCAAGATATCCCTCCTGACTCACAGGTGGATGTGAACTAGTCCGTTACACATTGTCCTGTTAATAGTCTCAACATGGCTTCTTCTTTATATCCTTATTTTATATTCTTTTCAGCTTATTTATAGGTGTTCTGTTTACCTAGTCTTCAGGTGATTTCCAAGGGTGGTTGTTTTATAACTTAGTGGTAATTTTGATGTAATGATAGGAGCAGACTAGCAAAGTGTTTATCTACTCTGCCAACATGAATGAAAATCTCAGCCAGCTTTCTGAAACTATGCTCTGACATTTTATTTTCTGCTGTGTAAGAACGGAGCTGGGGTGTGACAGGAAGCCTCAACCAAATTCTTCATGGTCATTTGTGATTTAGGGAAGTGATGACTAAACTAGTAACCCCAAGTCCCCCACTCCAACTTCAACTTCAGCCAGAGTCAGAGAGAATGGCTGTTTTTACACTTGTTTTAAATATTGAAATTTTTCAGAACAGTTCAATAGACAATTAAAAGGGGTCTCTTTTATCAATAAAAATTATAAAAGCCCTTGGGACTAGATAACCCAACATTACTTCCTGCTGTAACAATCCATGAGTACAACACCAAAGTTATGTAACGATCTTTTGTTAGAGAATTCAAATCAACTGCAAATATGGGTAACAAGTCGCACAGATATTTAAAACTAGTGTTTTGATTTTAAAGAAATAATACTTTTTATTTTACCCTTATGACCTACCTCATTTTTGCTATTCAAAGACACTAATTATGGACTCATTTTGCCTTTCCAATCTCCAGACTCTTCAGCTATTCTCAGACATTTATAATTTAAGAGGAAAATACTCAAATTTGAGATCTTTTAGAAAAATGACATAAGGGAATACGTAAAGTCCTATCCTTAAATGTGAGGTACACTCACCAACAGTCAGGAAATCTGATCGGTACTGACAAGTCATTCCAAAGCCAAAATCTCGCCAAAAGCCAGAATCCTTTTTGTGAACCTTAAGTTAGAGGGAAAAAATAAATAAATTTAGTCCCTTAAAAACCAGAAAAAGTTTCAATCAACAGTGAAAAAAATTAATACTTTCCAAGTAATAATTTCTCCTGTCATTTATATGACTGATAATGAATAATATGCATTTATATTATTAAATCCTTATAAAACCAAAGAATATACAGGGTGAAACAAAGGTAGGTTTACAGTCGTATGGAAAATAATACAATAGTAAATAAATAACAATACAAAAATAAACTCTGTGTTTCATATATTCACAACTATAAACCTACTTTTGCCCCACCCTGTACAGTAATCCCCACGAGAACAGATTCTGGCCACTTTCAATTTATTTGAATTAAAGCCCTGTAAAAGGTGTAAGCTGAGGTTACTAATAATCACACTGTGGTGCCTGATCTCAAGGGCTTTACATCCAGTCTAGGAGGGTAATAAACAGTTGCATATACTGCAGTACATTGTGATCAGTTCTACAGAGTGAACCTAATCTGGTACCTACCCAGATTCTATTCCCCTACTGTCTTCCTTACTGTGTAGTTTTGGTCCCATGCAACCCATGACCTTCAAGCAAGCTCCTTCATGGCTCTAGTACTTTCAGACTGGGCCACGAGGACTCTATACCAGTGTGACAGTCTCACCCTACTTCTTATAGAAATTGGTTCATTAACAGACAAAATTCAGGCCACTATGCTAAAATGGGAGGGGTTGAGAACTTTGGAAATGAAAGCCCCCTTGTCTTTCTGAAAGGGCTACTAGAAAAGACACCTCCTTGTTTTAGTTGGTGTAGGGTGGAAGTCAGCAAACTACAGCCTCCGGGCTAAATCTGGTGTGCCACCTGGTTTTGTAAATAATTTTATTGGAATACAGTCATACTCATTTGTTTACAAATTCTCTGTGGCTGCCTTCATGATACAATGGTAGAGTTGAATAATTACAACAGGGACTACATGGCCTGCAAAGCCCTAAATATTTTCTATGATGCTCTGTATAGAATAAGTTTGCCAACCGCAGGTATAGGGTGTAGCAACCTTTGGAACTGCTACAGTCCTTCCACCACAAGGGAAACCAGCTTTAAAGTGAAGCTGTCACCACTGAAATCCAAGTAAACATAGAAAATCAGGGCTTCGATGACAATGAGTCCCCATGATCAAGTAAAAGTTGAAGCCTGGTAAACCTCCTTTATTTTACTCATAGATGCAACAAGTGTTTCTTCTGTTGACATGGTTCTGGGAGCTGGGACACAACAGTGAGCAGAGGTGACAAGTACCTACCTCTCTCATGGCACTGGCTTCCCCCTAGTGTCTGGCTAGTCTTAGTTCGCTGCTGTCACTCTTGTTAGAAAAATCAGTGTTCAAAAACTCATGGCTAGTAGCTATGAATACAGGGACCTATCTCCAGTGATAGTGGAGGGGCTGAACATGGTCTAGGGAACAACATCTCAACAGCAGCTCATTCTTGCAGTCTAGGGCTCCTCATTCTCCCAGAACCCTGCCCCATCTTTCTGGCTCTAAAGACCACACACAATGCCTCAGCCTGCAGGCCAGTCTCTGTGGTGCCTGCTGCTTAGCACAACCACAGAAAAGCAAGCATACATATTCCTCTGTCCTCTTGAATATGTTCCAGATTGTTCTCTCCTCCATTGATCCTATATCCATCCACCACTGCCATTTTACAGAAATTTCTCTAACTTTAGACTATTAATGGTAACTGTCTCACTTTCTAATACTAATATACCTGTTTCTTAATTAATTTTTACAGAGGATTTTAGGGTGTCAGTTAAGTAAGTGTGGGTGCTTGATTTGCCATTTTGGTCTCATTTATATCCATATTCCTAAGAAATACTGGCCTACAGATAAGGTAGAGGTGTGTGTATGTGTGTGTGCGTGTGTGTATACTTTGTAGGTATTAGTATAAAGATAATACTGGTCTCATAAAATATATTAAGTAGGTCATATGGCACTAATATTACCTGTTCTTTGAAAATTTGGAAAAATCCACCAGTAAAATGTCATCTGTATGCAACTGTATAATACTTTTTTGATAACTGTTCCAATTTTTTAAGCTGCAATTAGTCTCTTCAGAGTTTCCATCTCTTTTATTTAGAAAAGCTAGTATCAGCTTTTATAAAACACTAACATAGTATCAGCTTTTATAAAACACTAACATGAACTTAGCTCATATTAAAGATTTATAAATTCTAAAAACTTTCCTTTTATTCAGAATTTTAAAAACTTATCATTTAAAGTTCATTTCTCTCAGTTTTCCTATTATAATTTCCAATGTTGTAATTTCCTTTTTACCTTGAATCTACCTACTTTATGATAAAAAAATTATTTTTGCACATAAAGAATAACCTCCTATGTTTGTCAAGCTATTATTTTTGGTTAATTAATTTCTGCCTTTATCTTTTTTCCTCTGAGTTATTCAATTTTTTAACATCTTAAATTGACTTCTTAATTTGTTTCTATTTTTTCTTAATGTTAACAATAAAAAATTAGGCTAAGTGCAATATAGTATCCTGGACTGGATCCTGGAACAGAGAAGGGATACTAGTAGAAAAATTGGTGAAATGCTAATAAATCCCACAGTGTAGTTAGCACTTACAAATATTAATTTCTTAATTTTGACAAATATACCATGGTTACGTAAAATGTTAACATTATGAAAAACTGGGTGAAGTCTAGGAACACCTATACCATCTTTTTACTCTTCCTGTAAATCTAAATTATTCTAACATAGTAAGTTATTTAAAATTTTTTAAATGTTAAGTATAACTTTTATGCTGATGTAAGTACAACTCTGAGTTGTGACATGTGACCTTCTCATGCAATAACTTTCTAAGTAACTCCCTACAGTATGCTTTTCCTTCTTAGTTATCTAGTAGTTTTAATTTGTAGTTTATAAGGTTTTTAAAATTAAAATTTACTTTTACTATTACTATAAATATGTTGGTAGAAGTAATTGTACAATTTTCACATTCTGGAATGTGAAGTTTTCTCTGTGGCCTAAACTTTTTCTTCCCCCTCCGGAATGACAGAATTCTGAAACAGTAAATATGAAAGCATTTTACAGGGGGTGGGTATAGAAGAGACTCTGAAAATGTGTTTATAATAACTATAGGTTTTTATAGAAACTTTGTTTTCTACTTGTGAATCAAATACAAAGGAACCTGGAAAGGATCTCTGTGGCCCTTCATAACACAGTGAGAGTCTTACCAGCTGCTGTTCCACAGGAGGGGGTACATTCTGACTGGCATAAACAATAGCAGGGTTGTAAAGACTGAACACTACAGGGTAAAACACCTTCTTGCCTATAAATTAAAATATACATTTATATCACACAAAGAAGTCATAAAATGAAGGACTGGTCTTATAACAGTATCTATTAATAGTCTGTTAAAGTCTTTCTTTGGTTCCATATGATGATTTTATCAATATTCAAGCTACTGAACATCCTACTGACTTGATAAACATGGTGATGTTTTTAATAACATATGAGTAGGTCAGGTTATGGAACTACAGCATTGCAAAACAAGAGAGAAAAAAATAGACTAAAGGGTGCTCCACACATTTATTCCCTTGACTTTAGGGAGATGCGCAAAAGTATTCTTTGTGCTATTCATTAGGTAAGCCATTTACTGGGTTGGCCAAAACGTTCGTTTGGTTTTCTCTGTAAGGTGGCTCTAGTAGCACTTAGTCAACTTCATTTGAAACAATTTTGGTAGAAGTATTGTGACAACTGGCACATAGAGTGCATTAAAAATAAACTTATCGAAGTTAGTGAATTTCTGTGTAGCCATTTTAATATTGAAGATGATAAAAAATGCAACATTTTGGCATATCATGCTTTACTATTTCAAGAAAGGTAAAAAATGCAGCTGAAATGCAAAAAAAGAAAAAGATTTGTGCAGTGTATGGAGAGGTGCTGTGACTGATCAAACATATCAAAGTGGTTTGCAAAGTTTCATCCTGGAGATTTCTCACTGGATGATGCTCCACAATTGGGCAGACCAGTTAAAGTTGATAGGGATCAAAGAGAGATATTGAGAACTATCAACATTATACCATGCGGGACACAGCCGACATACTTAAAATATCCAAATCAAGCACTGAAAATCATTTGTACCAGCTTGGTTATGTTAATTGCTTTGATGTTTGGATTCCCCGTAAGTTAAGCAGAACAAAAACTTCAAAAATTTATATGGAACCATAAACAACCCTGAATAGTTGCAGCAGTTTTGAGAAAGGAGAACGAAGGAGGAGGGATCACAATAACTGACATCAAACTATATTATAAAGCCACTGTAATCAAAACAGTCTGGTACTGGCATAAGAACAGACTCATAGATCAATGAAACAGAATAGAGAGCCCAGAAATAAACTCATGTCTCTATGGTCAATCAATATTCGACAAAGGGGGCAGAAGCACAAAATGGAGTAAAAATAGCTTCTTGAACAAATGGTGTTGGGAGATCTAGACAACTACATGCAAAAAAATGAAATTCGACCACCCACTTACACCACACACAAAAATAAACTCAAGATGGATAAAAGACTTAAATATAAGTTGCAACACCATAAATGTCCTAGAGGAGAACATAGGCAGGAAAACTTCAGATGTTCCATGCAGCAATATTTTCACTGGCATGTCCTCTAGAGCAAGGGACATAAAGGAAAGAATAAACAAATGGGCCTTCATTAAAATAAGAAACTTCTGCACAGCTAAAGAAAATATCAGCAAAATGAAAAGGGAGCCAACCATATGGAAAAATATATTTGCCAATGATATCTTGGACAAGGGTGTGATCTCCAAAATATATAAAAAACTCACATGTCTCCTCTCCAGGAAGACAAGCAATCCCATTAAAAAATGGGCAAAGGACCTAAACAGACACTTCTCCAAGAAGTGCATACGCAGGGCCCAGAGACATATAAAAGGATGCTTAGCATCACTAGCCATTAGAGAGATGCAAATCAAAACTACAATGAGATACCACTTCACACCAGTCAGAGTGGCCATCATAAACAAATCAACAAACAGTAAGTGCTGCAGCGGTTGCGGAGAAAAGGGAACCCTAGCACACTGTTGGTGGGAAAGCAGACTTGTGCAGCCGCTGTGGAAAACAGTTTGGAATTTACTCAAAAAACTAAAAATGGAAATGCCTTTTGATCCAGCAATTCCACTGCTGGTATTATATCCTAAGAATCCCAAAACGCCAATTCAAAAGAACCTATGTACCCCAATGTTCATAGCAGAATTTACTATAGCCAAGAATTGGAAGCAACCTAAGTGCCCAACAGTAAATGAGTGAATCAAAAAACTATGGTACCTTTACACAATGGAATACTATGCAGTAGAAAGAAAGAAAGAGCTACTGCCCTTTGTGACAGCATGGATGGAACTGGAGGGCATTTTGCTAAGTGAAACAAGCCAGGTGGTGAAAGACAGATACCATATGATCTCACCTATAAGTGGAACCTAATCAACAAAATATACAAGCAAAGCAAAATATAACCAGCAACACTGAAATAAAAAACAAACTGACAGTAACCACAGGGGAGGAGAGTGGGGGATAATGGGGAAAATGAAGGGGAAGGGTCATCAAGTTACATGCATAAAGGGCCCATCAACAAA
The DNA here is from genome assembly GCA_004026545.1 of Mormoops blainvillei. Lineage (NCBI taxonomy): Eukaryota > Metazoa > Chordata > Mammalia > Chiroptera > Mormoopidae > Mormoops > Mormoops blainvillei. The sequence goes on from PVJD01004260.1 coordinate 24,866, forward strand.
GCCAAGTGTGGGAAGGATAGAGTGTGGTAGGTGGGGGTGGGTGGGGCTGGGTAAAGTGATGGCAGGAGAATGGTGACAAAAAAATAAAATAAAATAGATGGGGGAGGCTAAGAATAGTATAGGAAATCAAGAAGCCAAAGAATTGATATGTAAAACCCATAGACATGAACTAAGAGGTAGGGGGAATGATAGGATGGGGTGCAAGGTAGAGGGGATAAAGTGGAGAAAAAAATGGAACAACTGTGATAGCATAATCAATAAAATATACCAAAAAAAAATGACGTTTTGGAATTAAAAAACAAACAAAAACCTTCTTGACTGTATTTCTGCACATGATTCCCTACTTAAATGCAATGAAAACATTCCATTTTTAAAACAAATTGTGATGGACAATGAACAGTGGATACCATACAATAATGTGCAGTGGAAGAGATCATGGGGCAAGTGAAATGAAGCACCAGCAACCACACCAAAGGCTGGTCTTCATCCAAAGAAGGTGATGTTGTGTATATGGTGGGATTGGGAGGTAGTCCTCTATTATGAACCCCTTCCAGAAAACCAAATGATTAATTCCAACAAGTACTGCTCCCAATTAGACCAACTGAAAGTAGCACTCATTGAAAATCACCCAGAATTAGTCAACAGAAAATGCATAATCTTCCATCAGGATAGCGCAAGACCACATGTTTCTTTGATGACCATGCAAAAACTGTTCCAGCTTAGCTGCAAAGTTCTGATTCATCTGCTCCATGCAGCAGACACTGTACCTTCAGATTTCCATTCATTTGGGTCTTTATGAAATTCTCTTAGTGGAAAATCTTTCAATTACCTGGAAGACTACATAAGGCACGTGGAACAGTTCTTTGCTCAAAAAGATAAAAAGTTTTGAAAAGATGGAATTACGACGTTGCCTGAAAGATGGCAGAAGGTAGTGAGACAAATCAGTGAATATGTTGTTCAATAAAGTTATTGGTGAAAATGAAAAATGTGCCTTTATTTTTACTTAGGAATCAAATGAACTTTTTGGCCAACACAGTATTACCCATTATTTCATCTAATTGGCAGGAGTAGGTATATACAGGTTAACCTTGGGAATCACCAAAAAGCTTAGAAGCTTAAGTTAAATCCAAGCTTCAAAATGAACCACAGAAACAGTAAATCCAAAGTACAGTGAATAGATAAATAGAAAACAATTAAAACATAGAACTGCAGATACACTTGAACAAGATTTGGGAAAGTTGGAGGGATAAGAATAAAAATGACCTGATGTAATAGCCCTTGCAGAAAGCCTTGTCATTATCTCTCAAATTGATAGCACTGAAGGGCCCTTAAAGGCTAAATAGTCCGTCTACTCTCAAGAGGGAACTCCTTGCTAAGACTGAGATCAATTGGATAGATAATATGAAGGGCTCAGCAATTGTCAAGGACACTGTAAGTAAGGTAGTAGCATTTTTATTACAAGATTCCTAGCTGATACTCATCTCACCTTCCTCAAAACCCTGTTAGGGATGAGGAGGTGTTTCCCATAGGCAAATGTATTTACCAATATAAACTTATTTCTTTCACATTGAGCCAATGTTTCCAACTTCCACATTTTGAACTTCATGCTGTTTGGTGTAACAAAAGCAAGCCTAACTCTTACATACTTACTAGGCTCTGAGAGTTTCTGACAGTTAGCCCATCAAAATAATTAGTAAGAAGGTAACTATTTTCATGATACAAATAGTTCTACATTAAAAAAAAAACAAACCACTATTAGATTTTTTAAATATGAAAAACCTTTTCACTTAAGTAAGATTTAAATTACATTTAAAAGACATTTAAAGTAGTTTATTAAAGGATCATTTGCTCATACATTTTCAATAAAGCCAAATATAGCAAGTCATGCCAAATGCATAGTCTGGAGACCAAGCACTGTCTGGATCAAGACCTCTGCATGTATTTTCCTCTGTGTGTGTTGGCACCACTGCCTGACTTAAGTGCTTCTGATTCTCACACATCTCCGGTCTGCTTGGCTGTTTTTCTGATGGGTGCTGCTTCCTCCTTGTCAATTTCAAGACTTTTTTTTTATTTCTTTGCCATTTGTTTATTTGCATTCAAATGTGGATATTAGAATTTGGCCATGAGTGAACAAGGGGTATGAACTTCAGAGGAAGAAATTTTCACTTTTCTAGTTAATATTCCAGTTAAATTATGCCTAAAATAACTTTAAAAACATAAGTTGATTCAAAATATGGAACATGCTGACATTTTTCTAAAGTCTACACTCAGCTCATCTATTAACATTTTACGCACCTGGTTCAGCATTTAACCGGCAGCTGTTAAGGAATTCGGCTGAGAAATATATATCAACATCACAGAAAAACATCAAGACCTCTCCCTTGTCCCAAGCTCGGGCACCCACATTTAGTCCTCGTCCGCGATTAAATTCTTCATTCAATGAAACCAAGGTGTAATTGTGAAAATTAGACTCACTATGAGGAAAGCACATATAACAAATTATAAGTCCCACTTAAAGTTTAACAACTCTCTTCCTTTAATACAACTTACAAATATGTTTTACAATTCACATATATTATTATGCTGGTTTTACATTCATAAAAGGAAAATAAATCATCAGCTTCATGTGTATGATCATCATCAGAGACATACATTCACTAAAAACCCACAATTGAGGCAACATGATTGTGGTGTGAGGTTTATAAGGGTTGAGGGGCTGCTGCCCTTCAGAATCTTAAAAATCTATTGGAGAAGATAAGAAATGTACACATGGAAGAATAGCCATAATGTTTGGTAATAAATAAAAATTCCACATGAATGATACAAATAAAGAGTACTTTTCTATTGAGTTCTTCAGATCTTTGCTCAAATGTCCTCTTATCAGAGAGATACTCCTCATACCATATGTGAAGTAGCCCCTACTCCCTCTCTTTAATCTCCATCTCACTGCCCCGCTTTGTTTTCCTCAATCCCACTGGAATGCAATCTCCACTAGAGGAGGAATTCTGTTTCTTTCATTACCATGGACACAGTGGCTCTGGTAGAGTAGGAGTTCAATAAATATTTGCTGAATAAATGAATAAACAGCAGTTCTGAGAAAAAAAGATGGCTTCTGCCTGGAATAGTTAGAGAAGATTTTAGAATTGGAATTTAAGTTAGGCCTTGGTTAAAATCCTGAATTCAGTGGCTACTGTAAAGGTCATTCCAATTAATTATCCTCAAGGGCAAAGAGGTAAGAAAGTACAAAGCATTGTGAAGAACAGGGCGCAGACAAATCAAATTGGCTAAGAGGGCTCCTAGAATGTGAACAATGAGAGAAAACCAGAAAATGGTCAGACTGAGTAGTACCTTCCATGAGAAGTTAAGAGATCTTGGTCAGTGTCCTAAACGCAAGAAGAGTCAGAGTTTTTTCCATCAGGGCAGTGGTTCTCACTGTGAAGTCACTGCATCTAGAGCATCAACTTCCCCTGGACATGTGTCAGAAATGCAAATTCTCAGATCCCACCCCAGACTCCTGGGTCAAATGCTATGGTGGAGTTGATCATCTGTGTTAGTAAGGCCTCCAGGTGACTCTGATATCAAAAGTGGAGAGCTGCTGCACTAGGATATAGTTGGATTAAAAAAAAACACAACAGAACCTTTTAGGAAGATTACTCTTACAATAATATAAAAAGGGGGAACTCAAAACAAAACAAAACAAAACAAAACAAAACAAAACACCTGAAGGGCAGGCCCCTTGTCATACAGGTTTCCTGTAGGTGAGTGTTCTCGGGACCCACCTATATCAGTGTACCAGCTGGCACTGTTGTGAGAGGCTGCGTTTGGTTCCAGTGACTTTTTTTTGAAAACACATTTTCCCATCTCATGATGGGTGATTTACGAGCATACCTGCCCACACCAGGCTGAGTGTTCAGCAGTTTTTGACCAAAAAGGGCATAATCTCTGTGCCCCACCCTCCGTTATTCACCTGATCTTGCCCTGTGTGACTTTTCTGTTTCCCCAGATGAAAAAAGTCTTCAAATGGAAACGTTTTGCCAATGTGGAGGAGGTGAAACAAAAAATGGCAGAAAAATTGACAAATTCAAAAACTGAGCAGTGTAAAAACATCTTGATAGGTGTGTTACATCAAATGGCAAGTGCTTTGAAGGTGACTGAAGTTTAAGTATGTAAGAAAAAGTACATAATTTTTTATAAATAAATTCTGGTTTTGGGTCCCCCCTTGTAGACTGGGAAATGGAGAGATGGAAGCAAAGACTCAAACAGTATATGAAGTCGACTCCAAGTGCTCTGAGTGCCCATGCTCCCCTTCTTACAGGTTATAAATCTCTCCTTTCTTTTGAGGGAACTACTGTTCACCACCTCACACTCCTAGCACCAAGTGGAGGAACTAATCATAGCGTACCCCAACCATATTAATTTCCTAAGAGTGGGCACCAGACTCAAGCTGGGCTAATCACAATACCCCCACTTGGCTATATGATTGGTTCAAGAGTGGGCAAAAGTTCCTCCCTGGGATTTTCTCAGCTGGACCTGGGAGAAAGATGTTTTCCTCTCTGATAACAAAGCTCACATGCAGAAGAAGACAATCTGTAATGGAGAATAAAGTCAAGGTGCAAAGAAAAGCAGACAAGAAGACAAGAGAATTTTGATGGTATTCAAGTCTCTGGTTCAAGTCCCTAAGATATCAAAGCTGATTTGGTTTTCTTCTCCAAGTCTAGTTGTAATGATCCCTTTAGTTTTGCAAGTTATCCAAGATTCTTCAATATATTTTCCTTATGCTCAAGACAGGTTTCCATTATTTACCACAGAGGAATCTTGATTAAGGCAGGGATGGCTTCAAAAATACCAATGTGAGTCCTTGGCAATTGGTAGGTGACATGAAAATGGTAAGGATGGGAGAGAAGAAGGGAAGAAATGAAGGGGTGTGTGGAAGATGTGTGGTTGCAGCAGCACGGAAAGGACAGAGAAGAGGTCCTGAGCAGTAAGCGGGGGCTGGCTAATGAGAGGTAGAAAATGAGTGAAAGATGCTGGCTCTCAGACATCAAGCATGGGGGATCATGGGAATGGTCTTGGTTTGAACTAAAAGAGGGACATCAAGAGGAGAAGACAATGTTTGTTTTCTATATATCGATGCTGTGAGAAAACCCCTTAGAGGTAGGAACTACAACTCTATCTTCCATGTCCATTCCTATTCCAGCCACGCCAGTCAGACACTAAGCAGGGTATCTCGAACATAGCTGGTGGGATTTAATGAATGTTAGTTGAATGATTCAAGAATGGCCAGCCAAATCTGAACTCTTCGGAAATGGCCACAACTAGTAGAAAGGCAAAGAAGCAAGTAAAGGATACAGAATCGGTGTGGTCAGAAAACAAAATCAACTTAATATCTTACATTATAAAATATTTACCTATACAAAATATTTACATTTTACAAATATCAGAGGGATGTTTCAAGAAGGAAGTATTTGTCAGGTATCGAATGTAAAAAAATGATAGAAGGATGACAGAGAAAAGGCTGAATTTGGCAATTAGGTCATAGCTTTGGGATCATAACTTAGAGATGAAAAGACTGAGAAGCTATGGAATTAATAATGAAGTATGAAGGAATTACTAATTCATTCATTCAAAACTCTGAGCACCTACTATCTGCCAGGTACTATATGAGTTGTCTGGTTAGAGAATTACTGTCTTATGAGGTTAAACCATGAAAGGACAGAAACCTAACAGTACCTACTGGATATATTAGAGTCAGGTGGAAGTTTCTTAGGGCGATCTAAGCATCATTTACTGGGTGGGAAGAAATGTCAAGGCAGGTGACAAGTAAGAGAAAAATTCAAGAGATATTATCAAAGTGAAGGGATTAGATTTAGAAAAAGGGAAAGAGTTCAACAGGAGGAAATCAAGAATTGCTAAATGGAGGCAAACATAGAAAGTGAGTGGGCTCCAGAGTGAGAGCACACTGATCATACCAGGTTGTCAGTTAAGAGGTTAAGTGAAGATGAGTCATTTAGAGTTGCATGAGGGAACCTGGGGAGAAATGAGGAAACTTTAACACCACCACTCACATGCTCAGCCAAATTTTAAACAGCAGCTATTCCAAAGTAACTCATTAAATATCTGAAATTCTCACTCTTCTAATGTTATATATCATGGGCTTCTATGTGGACGTGGTTCACCCACCTTGTGACAGATTCTAGGATGGACTTGACTTCAGACAGTCCTTCTTTACCAAAATACACCACTGTGAGATGAATCCTCTTGTCCTGATAAATACATACATCCCTGACAGAATTGAAAAATAGTTTATTCAGGAAAACAGGAGGCTCTATTCATTCAGAAAGCAATCATGTGAAGAAAATGAACAAGGCATTATTAATTAAAGACAAAATCACATGAGTTTTAAGTAAATATAAAGTACTGAATTATTAAAGACATCACTGCAATGAATAGCAATGTTTATGTCTAAATAAGTGCAACCCTTGGAGGGCCATGGAAACAGTCCAACAATATTGCCAAATTTTAAAACATTTTGGGAACTTTTACTTTGGTATTGCCTTCAGGAGCAAATTACAAGCTACTCAAGGAAATAGGCCCAATCAGTTCAGAATCAAATAAATATTCATCTTTTGGGAGGCTTATTTTGTCTTCAGAATGACTACTACCAGAAACTACACCTATTATCAAGGAATAAATATTTGCTACAAATAGATTACTAACTGTAAAGAATATGGTAGCATCTGAAGGCAATTCCAAGAAAGGAAATAAAAAATGATTTAGGAAATCAGATCTCAAGTGAGCTATTTCAGACACTCAAAACTCACTTGGAAGCATGACTTCTAGATATTGTTACAGAAGAGTGTTAACTAACTTTAAATCCAACAATTTCAATATGAGAATAAAGACTGGAATTACAAAGCATTAAAACTAGCATATTAAAGTATTTAAAACAAGGCAATTGTTAAAAAAAGCAAAAATTTATGCAAATACTTATTCCAATATGTAGTTGTTAATTCTTTAACACTTAAGAATTTTAAGTGTTAAGATTATGTGTTAAAATTTAAGTGTTAAATTTAAAAATTTAAATTTAAGTGTTAAGTGTTAAAATTTAAGTGTTTAAATTTTAATCCAGATTTAAAGGCAAAAAATTCTTTTAAAAACTGTTAGTCTCTGCTTCTCATGATGGATTACTTTCTCCCATTTTTAATTGAATGTTTATATTTCTAAAATTTATTTCAATTTTAAAATTTAAATTTTTCTTAAGGGAATTTTCTGGGGAAATAGTAATGTTCCATATCTTGATTAGAGAGGTGGCTACATGAGTATACATTCGTCAAGTCATGAAACCCATATCTCTGAAATATGTGGATTTTATTGTATGTAAATTATTCCTCAATCATGTTATTTTTAAAAATGCAACTTGTCCTAACATGAATTCACACACAATTTATAAAGGTCATCAAATTTAGTTTCTCACAATTGTCACCCTTAATTTATTTTACTTCATAGTTGAAATTGTCAAAAACATAATATTCTACACATGCTTTAAGAAAAAAGATAAAGCTATCCTGTAATTCCAAATAATCATACTCAATGAAGATAAGTGTGTATGAAGTGTGTTTTTTTTTTCAGGCATGCTTAGACCAATCATTAAACTCTGAGAGTTACCTGAAGTTCTGCATAAACTGTACAAATGCTTCGGTTCTTTCAGCAAGTGGCACAATTATATTAATAAGTGATCTAGTAATGTCAATCATCTCGCTCTTCACTTTCATGAGAGGTCCAAAAGGGCGGAAGAGGGTCACATGTCTATATTCCATAAGGTCTGCTTTCTTAAAAAAGAGTTCATACTGTGTGCCCTTATCTCTCTCGGTGCGGTAATAACCTGAAGGAAAGAGTTAGGGACAAAGATGTCTCCTTGTCAAACTTTATAAATTCAACATGAATATTGATTTTACTCAAAAATCCTACATATCTGGTTTAATATTTTTGGTCTTTATCTGCTCATGAAAATATTTATACCCACAACTATTTCTTTATAAAAGGAGAAGTTAAAAAAAGTTCACTGTTCTGCTATATTATCTATATTATTATTGAATCCATGGCATAATATGCTTCAAATGACAAGGAGAGTTAAAAGCAGTCATGGCAGTGGTTCCTTTCTTTTCAGGCAGATATGAACACATTTTACACATTACTTAGTTATCTTATTTCCTTGGCAGCTGTCAATTCTGCTGTAAGTTACAAACATAAAGTGAAAACACAAAAAGCTGAGCTTGCAGAAAAAATGGAAGAGTTTTGAGAGAAACCACCCAGTGAAAACGGCAGGAAATGACAGCAGAAAAAAGAGGTGGCTACAGGGAGAAGACAGTTGAAATGCCAGAAAAATACAATGTTTTCCCTGATAGCCTCCAAAGGCCCCAAGGTACTCTATTTAGCAAGTGACATCATATAGCAAGTGACATCCATGATGACTTGGGGTCAAAAAAACTCCACATGGTAGACGATTCATACATCAAGCAAAGAGAACTTGTAAGAAAGATTTATATCTGAAATGGTTTTAAGTCTGCAGTTAAATATCCAGCAGAGGATATTAAGATGGAGATGGGTAGGGATCTGTAATTATTCCTGTTTATATCAATTAACAAATATCTCAGATTTACAGCAGTGTTCCTCAACTTTTACGTCATGTCCCATCTTGATGTGTAAAAGTCCCATGCCCTTTTTGCCATTTGTATTAGGAAAATACTTTTTTCCAAATGCCAAATATGCTTTTTAACATTATGTATGCCTCCTTGATGTTCTCACATGTGCTGCTCTCCTCCCTCCAAAATATAGAATAACCACTAATCTACAGAATTAGCTTTTTTTCTTTATTTTATCAAGTGGTTTTAAAATCTTGAGCCTTAGATCATACATTTTAAAATATATAAGAAAGGAACATCAAGACCGGATAAGAGAAGAATGCAAATATATACACGTGTAAATACACAACAACTCTAAGAGCCCTTCAACTTGGGTAGTAGTCTTCTATATAAGCTTAGATTTATTCTATTTCCCTGGTTCTTATTTTCTACTTTATTACAATCACATTATAACTTTTTCCAAAAAGCCACTTCCAACTCTTGGTGAAATGAAGTGGGTAAACAAATGTTTTAATACTGTGAAAAATGACTGACATATTGCCAGCATACGATCTTAACATTTTGTCATACTAATATAATTATGGACCAACACATTTTTCACATTACCTTCTATGAAGTCATTTTCATTAAATATCAGTTTCTCTCCAAGGGGACCATCCTCATCTTCCTGTTCATCATCTTCATCAGGATTATTAATGACCTCCAGGCCAGCTTCAATAGCTTCCACCAATTCATCTCGCTTGTCTTTCCTAACTGGCTTTTCCTCAGGATGGCGAGTGAGACCCATTTCCAATTGAAATACTTTCATTAAGGTAAAACTTTCAAAGGGAATGACCCCATACTCACTAGGTAGTTTGGCTCCTATGTTAACTTCAGCTTTGTCAATCTGGGAATGAAGAAACTCTAAAAGATCACTAGGTACTTGTTCTTTGTGGCCTTGATAGCCTAAGCCATTAGACCCTATATTCTTTCTCTCTTGTAATGATCTCATCTTCTCACTCATTTCTTGCAATTCTTGTTTTAGTTGTGCAATTTGGCGTTTCAGACTGGTTGCCCTGGTTTGATAATGTTCTTCTTGCTCCTGCAGTAGGGCTTGATAATACTCTTTACCATAATTTTCCCCAATGACCCCAGGAAGAGATGCATTTCCATCAGTCTGGGGGGCACATTCCAGAAGATATAAAAACAGTACCAAAATACAAAGTAATGCAAGGCCCAATAGTAGCCACTGGGTCCGGGTCTGAAGAATCAGTCCTCTTCTAGGCATTCTTATTAATGTGGACTTGCCTAATGAGATAAGTTCTTTGCTTGTTCATACCTTTAGCAAAAGGTTATCAAAACTTGAAAAACAAAATCAGGATTTCCATAAAAGTCACCAAAGTGAATTTTGCTGTAGCTTAAAAAATTTCTTCCTTCAGCAGACAAGACTACTTGCAGAAATGAGAAATTATGCATACTTCCTGTATTGTGACCTTGATATCCAGAATGAAGATCGACAGAATCAGCTTTTAGCTATATGTGTGGTGACCTTTCTGAAAGAAGCAGATCAGAACCAATCAGATTTGTTTCCTTAAATACAGGGTCTGGCACAAATAATTCCCCTTTTTATATTACATAAAAATATTTTATTACAAAATCATAAGCTTTTTTTTTTGTAATAAAAAATATTTTATTACAAAATATGTAATAAAAATATTTTGTAATAAAAAATATTTTATTACAAAATCAAAATCAATGTAATTCTGTAACAGAAAATAGCACACTCAAGCATACCATATGACATTTTATGTGAAATGTTCAAACTGCTGTCCATCCTGTGCAAAATATGGACACACTCAATGGCATTACTTCTGCCGGATCCTGTACATCAAATTATTGACAGCTTCAGTAAACTTATGTGACCACTATATGTTGAGCTCCACGAGAGGTGATAATACAATTCGGAATATTCAGTAAATTGTGGGAGAAATTATTAAGAAAAATATCTTACAAAACACAAAGATATGACATGTAACACTCAACCAGAATGTCTACACATCCATAACCTCCTGAATGAATATAAAACATTAAAATTCTGTTTAGAATAGTTTGTGTTACATACATTCTACTGTCCTCTAATTATTTGGAAATTATATTGCTTACAGCTCTATATTAACATAATATTTTGATCAACACACCACTTTCCACCTATTGTGTATCACAATTTGGGAACTGAGTTCTATAAATTGTTTTTATTATATTAATAATGACTTACTAGAGAAAGATGTTCTTCCAGTAATTAATTCAAGGATTCTACTTCATTAATTCCTATGGCTCAAATTTAAGAGCCTTAAAATTAAGTGGAGGCAAAAACAATTTCAAAAGGTCACAAACATATGGAAAACACATTAAGAAACATTTTTACATCCAAAATCCTCCAGTAGATTATTTGAGCATTAGATCACATAATTCTTTCAGAGCAACAGATTTCCTATAAGGCTGGAAAGGCTTAGAGTCTAGATAAAGAAAAAACATTAACATTTTAATGTTTTGGGATTTCTTTTTTGCAGGGAAGTAAAATTCAGAAACCTTTTATAAATTTACAAAAGTATTCAGTACATAGTACCATTTATACCACAACCAGCTATGTGAACTCTCCTGTTTTCTTTCTAAACTAAGGATTCTTAACTGTAAAAATAGAGACGGTTAAACTTAGCAGACAGGAGAACAGGGGAGGCCTCTGCCCCAGAGAGAAATTCCATTCTAATAAAGTGTTTGTCAAGAACAATACTATAATAGGCTTTTAACAGATGTTCTCTAGCAGTGCAGTAGAACTGGGGAAGAGGATCACCAGGGAACATGAGTCCTAATCACTTTTTCACTGATTAGGGTAGCGTAGATGCTTCTGTGACAAATGCTACAATGTGTGTTTTATGTGGCACATATCGGTATAAAATATAGGCTAGTAGACCACAGCTGACTTAACTACCTTTAGTCATTTATTACTTTAGTTAATCAAATGATAACCAAGTATATTGAAAATTTTAATTTGCCACTGAAATAGAAGTGTGTATCACATATAGATTTGTGTTACAATTATATATACACAAGGTAGAGAGAAGATGGTGACAAAGTAGGTGGGAGCTGAGCCCACTTGCTTGTGCAGCCAACTTGAACACTTAGCTGATCTCCCGAAAAACAAAGTGAACAGTCAACAGAATCTTAGCTGATATGAAGTTTGAAAGCCAAAGAGTACGGAGAACACTTCAAAACGGGCAGTAAGGGTGTTTTATAGGTGAACGGGGAAAGTCCCCAGGCGTGGCTCCAGCATCTGTGGAGAGCTGATCAGAGGGTCAGAGACAGTAGCCTAGCAGCTCCCTCTCATGCCAGGGAGGGGAATCCCCAGACCCAGACAGGGAAGACTTATATGCAAATCGTGGGGGAGAAACAGGCTACACACTCACATAGCTTGTGGCACACCCAAGCTGCGGTGCAGACACAAACCAGGAGAATGCCTGCACCTGGACCTGGGAGAAAATGACAGGCCTGACCAGCCTTGACTGAGATAGACTCTTGACTTTTTGGAAAGGTGGAGGGTGTGGAAAACTGGGCACTACAGTGGGAGCGCCCAAAGAGACTAAAAAAAAGAAAAGATTTTATTTATTATTTTATTTTTAGACAGAGGGGAAGGGAGAGGGGGATAGAAACATCAACGTGTGGTTGCCTCTCTCACGCCCCCTACTGGGGACCTGGCCCGCAATCCAGGTATGCGCCCTGACTGGGGAATAGAACCAGGGACCCCTTGGTTCACAGGCCAATGGCTCAACCCACTGAGCTACACCAGTCAGGGCCCAAAGAGGCTTTTTCAGAACGGGAAGCTGAGGCATGACGGGCAGGAACCTTGAATGTGCAGCTGCCCTGCCAACAAGGAGGAAGGATTGTGGGCGCAATCTACTCCCAATCAGTACACCTGGGAGGAATGACTGAAGAGGGTGCAAAGCAAGGTGGTTTCTTGGCCCTTGCCCAGCAAAGTGACACAGAGTGGAGAGTGCAGGCAGCAGTGGGCTGGGAACTGTGCACCTGAGATTATTTGAGGCCAGACAGGGTGTTCCATTCTTGGTGGAACCTCAAGGAGGGGAAGATTGAGCCCAGCTGCCACCGCCTGCAAGAGTGGGGAAGATCTGCAAAACCTGCTGGTCAGGCTTAACAACCTGCAGGGGGCACTTCCACAAAAGTAAGACAGAAAGACAAATGCCTAAAGGGGCCAATTTTGAACTTCTCACAGGGACACAAACTACACTGGGTCCTAGGGCCCTATTTCATTGAGGCCATCAAAGCAGGAAGCTCAGAAAGTGTGCAGCAAGGGGGATTCAGGGTGCCACCCAGCCTCAGCTCAAACACAGAGTGGCAGTCTACACCAAGCAGGAGAGAGCAGACACTGTTACACAGATTGTCCTCCCCCGCCCCCGTGAACCTGAAAGCTATTTAATCAGATACTATACAATATTGGAAATAAACTGGGACAGACTAAGATGGGAGGTGTAGGGGCAGGGGGAACGCACCCACAGGTTTCCTAAAAGATTGAACTGTGCCACTCAGGGGAGACACAGCAGCTTACCCTCTCTATCACAACAAAAACTAGAGGCTTCTAGAGGCAGGGGAAGGAGATACAGGTGGTGTTGCCAGGAGTTGGACAACCCACCCCTGGATCTTGATAGAAAACCAGAGATGGATCCGGAAAGAAGTCAGAAGGCAAACACCAACAGCTGAGACAAATTTCACCTCACTCTTCCTCAGAACTTCTGTTTTGTTTTGTTTTTCTCTTTCTTTTTTTTTTCTTTCATATAGCCTTTTAATATTTCTTCTCTCACTACAATCATGTTCCAACTAACTCACTATTCTTGGTCTTTTTTTAAATTTTTATTCAGATTATATATTTTTTCATATTATTGTTATTTCAAATCCCACATAGCATCCTTCCCTGGTCTTACTCCATTGTGCCATCTTCCTGTCCTTTATCATTGTTGTTGTAAGCTTTATTTTCTCCCACGCTCTGCCATGTTCCTATTCTTTACTCTTATTATTTTGCTCCATCTATCCTCGCAAAAGCACTCTTCCTTCCTTAAGTCAGCTCACATTCATTTTCCCCTCTTGTGATAGCTTACATCCTTTCCAGCTTTATAAATTGTGACTATCTGAATGAGAATATCACGGTTATTGCTGTTCTTCTCCAATGCAACTCCTACTTGTTCACTATTTGTTTGTACTTTAAATCCCACAGGACACTTTCCACCAGTCTTACTCCATTTTGCCTTTCCCCTGCCCTTGATCAACTGAGTTACAAATTTTATTTTAATTTCTTTTTGTTCTCTTTCTTAGCCTGGGCACTACTGCTTATTCTCATTAGTTTTCCTCCCCCATCCTCTCAAAATCACTTTTCTTTACTGTAGACATCTCATATGCACTCTTCTCTTTTGTGCGATACTCTTATTCCCTTTCCACGTTTATTAATCTTCACTCATCTGTCACTGCTATTGACCCTGCTGTGGTTTTTCTGCAATTTTGTTCCTGTTGGTTCGATACCTCTTCAATTTTACTTCAAATATCATAGTATACTCTTTCCTTTTTCACTCCATCTTTGCCATCACACTTGCATGTTTTATGTATGTTTTGAATTTTGTTCTCTACCTTTCTTTGTCTTATTGCTCTCCCTACTCTTATTATTTCTCCTCCTTCTTCTTTCTCAAAATCATTTTTCTGTCTTAGTCATATCATATTCCCTTATTCCTATCTGATAATATTTGTAATCTCTCTCCATCTTTATTAATCTTTGCTCAACTACTCTTGGTCGTACTGCTGTGATAGGATTTTTTCTTTTTTCTAGAGTGGGTTTCAACATCTGTTAATATTGCTTTGCTAACCAACACCTGTACAACAGCATACAAGATGCAGCAGGAGTTGTGATTATGAGTAAGCCAGCTGTAGGGGTAGGATCCACCAACAAATGAGTCACCAATAAGCAAAGCCATAAGAGAGCCCACACAAACTGAACAAAGGGTAGCCTTAGGGCAGCCAGATAAGGAGATCAAAGAGACTGCACCATTAAGACCCACAATTCCTACCACAGAGGTCTACCTCACGAAGATAAGCTGGCGAAGTAGAGAATCCTGAGACACAGAAACAAACACAAAGAGATGGTGAGACAAAGAAAGAACCCCCAATCAAGGGAATGGACAAATCCTCAGAAAAAGAGCTAAATGAAACTGAAGCAAGAGCCCTCAATCAAGGGAATGGAGGAATCCCCAGAAAAAGAGCTACAGGAAATAGAGGCAAGCAATCTGTCAGACATAGAATTCAAAAAAATGGTTGTAAGGATGCTCAAGGAACTCAGTGGGAACTACAACAGCATGAAAAAGGAAACAGAAAGTATAAACAAGAACTAAGAAGAAATGAAGCATACAATATCTGAAAAAATATACACTAGAAGGAATTACAACCGGGCTGGATGAAGCAGAGGACTGCGTCAGCAAGCTTAAGGCAAGCTAGGAAGAAATACCCAGGCAAAGTAACAAAATGAAAACAGACTCAAAAAGGATGATGATACTTTAAGGGAACTTCAGGACAATATAAAACATAGCAACATTCACATCATAGAAATACTAGGAGAAGTAAAGGAACAAGGGATAGAAAACCTGTATGAAAAAATAATGACAGAAAAATTCCCCAACATAGGGAGGGAAAAAATCACGCTAGTTCAGGAATAACAGAGGGTTCCAATCAAGATGAACCCAAAGAGGCCTATTCCAAGGCACATCATAATTAAAATGCCAAATGATAAAGACAATGAGAATTTTAAAGGTAGCAAGGGAGAAACAGATAATGCATATGGGAGCTCTGATAAAGCTAGCAGCTGATTTCTCAACAGAAAAGTTGAGATTTCTCAACTACAAGCCAGAAGGAAATGGCAAGAAATATTCCACATAATGAAAAGCAAAGGCCTTCAACCAAAACTACTGTATCTAGCAATGCTCTCAATTAATATGGGAGGTGAAATAAGGAGTTTCCCAGAAAAAAGGCTAAAAGAATACACCTCCATCAAACCAGTAATGCTTGCAAGACATACTAAAGAGACTGTTTTAAGAAGAAAAAAGAAAGGAGTGAGAGAGGAACACAGCTACAAGGGAAAAAATGTCAATGAGTAAGTACCTATCAATACTAACCTTAAATGTAAATGGATTATATGGTCCAAAAAAGACATAGGGAAACTGAATAGATAAGAAAATATGACGGGCATATATGCTGTCTACAAGAGACCAACCTCAGAATAAAACATTTACACAGACCAAAAGCGAGGATTTAGAAAAAAATATTCCAAGCAAATGGACAGGGAAAAAAAAAAAAAAAACCAGGGTAGCAATACTGATATCAGAGAAAAATAGATTGCAAAACAAAGGCCATAAGGAGAGACAGAGAAGGACACTTCATAATACTTAAGGGAAGAATCAATCACAAAGACAAAAATATAAACATGTATGCACCCAACATAGGAGCGCCCAAATATATAAATCTTGGAGGAATTCAAGAAAGATACAGACAGCAACACACTAAAAGTAGGGGATTTTAACACCTCTGTGTCAACAATGGACAGGGGGTCTAAAAAGAATCAACAAGGATATTATGGCAGTGAATGACACTCTAGGTCACGTGGCCTTAACTGATATATACAGAACCTTTCACCCCAAAGAAGTCAAATATACATTCTTTTCAAATGTACCTGGAACAATTTCAAAGACAGATTACATAATAGGACACAAAACAAGCCTCAACAAACTCAAGAAAACTGAAATCATATCAAGCATTTTATCAGATCACAATAGCTTGAAACTAGAAACCAAACTCAAAGAAAAAACTCAAAAGTAATCAAATCCATGCAGACTGAACACCATATTATTAAACAATGAGATCAAGGAAGGAATCAAAAGTTTCTGGAAACAAATGAAAATGAACACACAACTCAGAACCTATGGGATACTGCAAAGGCAGTTCTGAGCGGGAAGTTTATAGCAATACAGGCCTACCTAAAAAAGACAGAGAAATTTCAAATATACAACCTAACCCTACAACTACAAGAACTAGAGGAACAGCAACAAACAAAGCACAGAGCAAGTAGAAAAAAGGAAATAATCAAGATCAGAACAGAATTAAATGACTTAGAGACTAAAAGAACAATTCAAAGGAACAATAAATTGAGGAGCTGGTTCTTTGAAAAGATAAACAAAATTGACAAGCCTTTTACATGCTCATCAAGGAAAAAAGAGGACCCAAATAAATAAAATAAGAAATGAAAGAGGAGAAGTTACAACCAATACCACAGAAATACAAAGGATTGTAAGAAATTACTACAGAAAACTATATGCCAAGAAATTTGAAAAACTGGGCAAAATGAACAAATTTTTAGAAACATATCCTCCAAAACTGAGTTAAGAAGAAGCAGAAAGTTAGAACAGACCAATAACAGCCACTTAAATTGAAGCAGTAATCAAAAAATTCCCAGCACACAAAAGCCCTAGACAGGATGGCTTCCCAGAGGAATTTTATGAAACATTTAGAGTAGCTGATTCTACTCAAACTATTCCAAAAAATCCAAGAAGAGGGAAGACTCCCAAACTCTTTTTATGAATCTAGCATCATCCTAATCCTAAAACCAGATAAAGACACAGCGAAGGAAGAAAACTGCAGGCCAATATTGCTGATGAACATAGACACTAAAATCCTCAACAAAATATTGGCAAGCTGCAGCCAGCAATACATTAAAAAGATCACATACCATGATCAAGTGGGATTCATTCCAGAGATGCAAGGGTGGCACAATGTAAGCAAATCAATAAATATAATACATCACATAAAAAATACGAAAGACAAATACCACATGATCACATCAATAGATGCTGAAAATGCATTTGATTAAGTATAGATTGTGATAAAAATGCTCGGCAAAGTGGGAGTAGAGGGAGCATACTTCAACATAATAAAGGCCATATATGAGAAATCTACAGCTAACATCATACTCAATGCGCAAAAACAACAAGCTTTTGCCCTAAGATCAGGAATAAGATAATGGTGACCGCATTCACCACTTCTATTCAACATAGTGTTGGAAGTTCTAGCCACAGCCACCAGACATGAAAAAGAAATAGAAGGTATTCAAACTGGAAAGGAGGCAGTAAAATTGTCATTGTTTGCAGATGACATGATAGTGTACACAGAAAACCCTACAGAATCTACCAGAAAATTAATTGACCTAATACGTGAAATTGGCAAAACAGCGGGATACAAAGTCAATATTCAGAAATCTCAGGCACTTTTGTACACCAACAACGAAATACAGGAATCGAAATTAGAAAAAAAAAGTCCTATTTACTATAGCACCAAGAAAAATAAAATACCTAGGAAAAACTTAACCATGGAGGTAAAGGATCTGCCCTCAGAAAACTACATATTTAAGAAAGAAATGAAGGAAGACAAAGATAAATGGAAGCATATACCACATTCATGGACTGGAAGAATTAACATTATCAAAATGTCCATACTGCCCAAAACAATTTATAGGTTCAATGAAATCCCTATTAAAATACCAATGACATATTTCACAGATATAGAACAAACATTTCAAAAATTTATATGAAACCATAAATGACCCCAAATAGCCACAGCAATTTTGACAGAGAACAAAGTAGGAGTGATCACAATACCTGGTATCAAAGTATATTACAAGGCCACTGTAATGAAAACAGTCTGGTACTGGCATAAGAACAGACCCATCGATCAATGAAACACAAGAGAACCCAGAAATAAACCCATTTGTCAATTAATATTTAACATTGTCAATTAATATTTGACAAAGGGACAGAAGCATAAAATGGAGGAAACACAGCCTCTTCCATAAATGGAGTTGGGAGATCTGCAGAAGTACATGCATGAAAATGAAACGAGACCACCAACTTACACCATACACCAAAATAAACTCAAGATGGATAAAAGACTTAAATATAAGTCGTAACACCATAAATGTCCTAGAGGAGAACATAGGCAGGAAAATTTCAGATATCCCAAGCTGCAATATTATCACTGATACGTCGCTTAGGGCAAGGGATATAAAGGAAAGAATAAAGTAATGGGACTATATCAAGTTAAAAAGCTTCTGCAGGGCTAAAGAGAACATCAACAAAATGAAAAGGGAACCAACCAAATGGGAAATCATACTTGTCAGCGATACCTCGGACGTTGGTTTGATCTCCAAAATATATAAAAAACTCACAAAGTTCAACACCAGGAAGACAAACCACCCAATTAAAAAATGGGCAAAGGACCTGAACAGACGCTTCTCCAAGGAGGACATACGGAGGGCCCAGAGACATATGAAAGGATGCTCAGCATCATCAGCCATCAGAGAGATACATATTAAAACCACAGTGAGGTACCACTTCACGCCGGTCAGAATGGCCATCATAAATCAACAAACAACAAGTGCTGGCGAGGCTGTGGAGAAAAGGGAACCCTAGTACACTGTTAGTGGGAATGCAGACTGGTGCAGGCACTGTGGAAAACATTATGGAATTTCCTAAAAAAAACTAAAAATGAAAACTGCCTTTTGATTAATTCCACTACTGGGATTATATCCTAAGAATCCTGAAAACCAATCCGAAAGAAACTATGTACCCCAATGTTCATAGCAGCGTTATTTACAATAGCCAAGTGCTGGAAACAGCCTAAGTGCCCCTCAGTAAATGAGTGGATCAAAAAACTGTGGTACATTTACACAACGGAATACTTTGCGCCGAAAGAAAGAAGGAACTCCTACCCTTCACGGCAATATGGAAAGAACTGGAGTCTTATGCTAAGTGAAATACGCTAGGTGGTGAAGGACAAATACCATATGATCTCACCTGTTAGTGGAACCTAATCAACAAAACAAACAAATGAGCAAAACAGTACCAGAGACATGGAAATAAAGAACAAACTGACACCAGAGGTGAGGAGGGAGGGGGGTTACAGGTGGAAGAAGGGGAAAGGGTCAGTCAAGGAACATGTATAGATGACCCATGGGGATGGACAAAGGGTGGAGACTGTGTGAGTGGGGAGAGCAATGGGGAAAAAATGTGGGACAGTAATTGAATAAAAAAATTAAAAAATTATATATACCTGTATATTTATGAGCTCTTCACATAAATGTATTTATAGGTGCATTGAGTTTTACTATGACAGCACCTATTTTACAAATTGTAACTCTTGTTTTATTGTAAATGATGTAGACAAAGACAGGAAAAATTTTGGTATTAAGAAATTACTTAGAAAACACTTGAGCTCTTACTCCGCAGTATCTGTTGTCAGTTTGATTGAAACTCATAAAAATTCTCTACAGGTTTGGACATTTCTTACATTGATATTTACTTGCTGTAGTGTGGCAGGATTCTGAAGAAGCCCACCCAGGACCATCCTGCAGCCCTGGACCTCCTACTAAGTACAAACAAGGTCCACTGTATGCCACAGCCTCAGAGCGAAGTTGGGTGAATCCCGAAGCATGACGCTATTTGAGCTCTCCTTAGAAAATCCTTGAAGTGGATAATGGTTGAGATAACCCAGAGAGAGGAAAGAAAAGGTGGGTTGCTGCTTTTAATTTTATCTTTTTAACTGGCTTGCTGAGAGTCTGAACAAAATATTTGCTAATTAAATGAGAGGCTGAGCTCTTTTTAGCTCTGAAAAAGAAAGTAATTGCTTCCCCAACCTGACAACAGTTGTTTCAGACCCCCAAACATGCAGTGGTGAAGGTGTGTGCCAGAAGTTGTCTAGTGAAGTAGCACAGCCAATCCTGGAGAAGCAGGTGTGAGCCCAGGGAGAAGGACAGGGCACCTGAAATGGATTCACCCTGAGAGAGAGACTGGAGAGAGGGGGCTGTGCCTTGAAAAATGTTGCAGTTCTTGCTGCATTCAGTAAGCTCTTGCTGTCCCTTGTTTAGGTATTCTTAGGTGATGTAGAATATTTGTGGGGTTTCCAGAGGAAAAATTTCCTCTAGGTTGTAAAGCTATGGAGATATCCACTGCAATTAGCTCGTCTGGAGACATGCATGTAAAGGCTGGTTCTCCCTAGAACTTTGTTTAGACTCTACATATCTCAAAATTAACGTGGGAAATCATGTCTCCAAGGCCCACCACAGTCAGCCAGCCTCCCATTTATAACTAAGGTGGCCAAAATGAGGATCCTTTGATACTTCTAAATTATTTTTTGTGTGCATAATTAGAAAAAGCTGACTATAAAATTAGGCAAAATGAATAAAAATTATATTTAATTGGTTTCTTCAAGCTTCAAAAAGAGAATTTAGATAAACAGATCAACATATGATGTCAACCCAATTCTTTGTGGTATTAAAAATGGCTGTTATTTTAAAAGGGGGAAGGTCATTTGGAACTTGACTTGTCAAGGGCAGATATGAATTGTGAATGCCTCCTAAACAGAATTTAGGTCCAACTGTTTTCTTTGTGTCTGTATGTATGTGTCTACATATATGTATGTTGCAAATGTAAGATAATTTTCTACCTCTGGATGGTACTGT
This sequence comes from Mormoops blainvillei, assembly GCA_004026545.1. NCBI lineage: Eukaryota > Metazoa > Chordata > Mammalia > Chiroptera > Mormoopidae > Mormoops > Mormoops blainvillei. The sequence goes on from PVJD01004260.1 coordinate 46,097, forward strand.
TAAAATTAAAAGTCAAGCACTTGTAGGAACTGGGTGTTCTAAAATTATCAGAAATATAAAAACTAACTCAAATGCTTTCCAAGTAAATGTGATCTAAGATTAATCCTTAGTAAATAAAGCTTGCTTAAGTTTGTTGCCTTAGGTAAAACAGACATATCTTTATTTTGCCTGGGTTTTACAAAAATAAGTCCATGTTAATAATTAACTTTTATGTCTATGAAAAATCTTTCTATACATTCTAAAGGTGCTATAAAATGTCGAAGCTAAAGAATGCTTTTCATTAGAAACTGAAGTTTTCATTGGAAATTGAGGTTTTTAAGGGTTAAAATCTCAATACATGTAGTAATAACTGCGGTGTTCCAGAAGGGCCCCAGGAACATGTCAAAATACTTGTCTTTTATGTTAAATTGCATGGGAAAATAAGAGATTAAAAAAAAAGAAGAGTTAGGGCTATGGAAAACCCAACATGGCTGCTTGGTTCTTCTCATTTTTCAGCTTTTGCATTCCTCCATGCATCACAGTGCATTTAAATTGAACTTAGATGAAAGAACTATGAACTGACATTATTGAAAGAAGACATCTTATACCACTGCCAAAGTTTCATAGACTCACTTCAGGAAAATGTCAAGTTGGTAACTGCTTCTTTTCACAGTGAACTCCCAGGAGACAAAGACTTTAGATTTTGGTTATTGGAAAGAACATAAAATAAAAGACACTCTCCAACTTCATTGGAAGGGACCTTATCAGGCATCTAACAATGAATGGACATCCGCCCTTGTGGGTGATACTCATCTCCATGTACAATGGTCATCAAAGTCCTCTAGGATAAGATGCTGCTGACATCAGGAGAAAACAGTTATCTCAAGACATCAACAAAATCTGTATACCTATGGATTGATACTGAACTTAGAATCCATTTTGTTTGATTGTCTTTACCTGGCTGCTAATGATAGTGGTCACAATAATAGTTACATTTGTTCTTTGTGGTTTTCTATATAGTCCAAATATTTATCATTATTCTACATGTATAAGATAACTATTAATACTCTTTTCATGACTCATGTAATTGTTATACTAGATGCCAAAGGCAGAAAAATGAGACAGAGGCAAAACCTGGAACATAGTAATTCACAGGACAGAAATGATCCAGAGTGTTTTTTATACAATGAAGGATATAAGACCTGCATGACTTCCATTTACCTGCCCTTCCCTTTTGGGGAAAAAATTCCACCTCAACTCAGATCCCATGGTTCTAGTACTGCCCCATTCCCAATGGTCAACAAGATGATGCTGATACTGAGACTTCCTAGAAGTGAGAATACATTATAGGACCAAAAAGTCAGTCATCGGTGCATCCTTCATGTTGATTTATGACCAAAAGGGGAAACTGTTGATGAAAAAAAGGGGGTTCCATGGAAAGTAACCTCATGTGGTGATCTGATCATAAATTCCTAACTGGGCAGGTCATGGTGGACAGTCATGTCCCAGGACAATTAACTTCTTCAGTGAAAGGGTTTAAGCCAGCCCTGTCCATAGTTCTTTCTTGTGCATCTAGGTTAAACTTCTAGGTAAACCTTTGAAATACCGAAAATATCACCCCGGAAAGGTATATTAACTCTTGAGAAAGCACATAATCTTGTCAACCAACCTGTAATTCAATTCCAACCTTGCCTTCTCCAATCTTCCTTAAGTCTCCTCCTTAATTTCAAATGCATAGAAGCTACAAAACTGTTACTCTCCAAATCATTTCAGATCTTCCTCCCTGGACTACGTCATCAGTTTGTCTTAAATAAACGCTCACAAACATTTTTAAAAACTATCTAATTAAAAAATAAGGATGCAAAGCTATTACTAGTTCCACGTCACCATGCTTCAAAACTCTATTTCTTTGTATAAGAAACAACTCAAATTTCATTAATTAAAAATAAAACCCTGTATTTAAAAAATTTTAAGTTATTACTAACCCATTTACTATGGAAAAGACTAAAACTAAAATGTAGAGACATAATCTTGTATAAATTTTTATTAAAGTTATATATATTTAACTATACAATACTCAAACTGTTTTGAAGTGAAACCTAATAACAGAACTAATAGCATGTAATCTAAGTACCTTTTATTAATGCGTTATATCATAGTTTTTTCTTTATATAGCAATGGATGTTAAACTATGAGATATAACCCATTAATTGGTAATTACCAAAATTTTATTTTTCAATAAAATAGAACAGAAAATATCAGTGTATATCACATATAGCAGTATTTTGTGCTGCAATTATACGTGTGTGTGTGTGTACAAAGTCTCCACAGAAAATGTATTTGTAAGTAGGGTTTGGTTCAAATGTGCTGAAAAAATATATTTTTCTGCTATTATACCATGATTGCCATCATTCTGTGTCATGTGCTGGTATCATAAATAAGATTAATTTACAGCACATATTTAATCCCAAATAACTTTCTAAGCATAAACAGGAGATAGTTAAGTGTTCTGAGGAGAGAATGAAATATACTATGGAAATGAAAAAATGAGCTGTTAGAGATCCAAGATGGCGGAGGAATAAATCCTATACTAACCTCCTCCTAGGACCAATCAGGGATTACAACTAAATTGTAGAGAAATCGTCTTGAATAACCAACTGAACATTAGCTGGAGAGAAGCCACGGGCAAACAGAAGAAAACACTTTAGCACAACATGACTGGTAGGGAGTGCAGAGACGAAGAGGGCTGGATGGGTTCCCATAGGCCGCAGCTGTAGTGCTGGAGGGATATTTCAGTGGCCGGGGATTCCCCCTGAGAAGTGTGGGATCTAAACCCCAACCTGGGCTCCCCAGCCTACATCACCACAGCCGGAAAGGAACCCAGATAACATTCAGCTGTGAAAAGCAGCAGGGGTTCTGTCAGCCAAAGAGAGATGGCTGGAGACGCAGGCAGTCTTTTAAAGAGCAAAAGCACAAAATTTCTTTTGCAGCCACTTCACCTGGGTGCCAGCAAAGGGAGGTCAGAGTGGACTGGAGACACTTGAGGAGAGTCTGGGGTTGGAGGCTCTGGGAGAGAACTGAAGTTACAGCCCCCAGGATCCATGTGCTGAGTCATTCCCCATCCTGCCAGAGCCATCTCTCTCAGGCAGAGGACTCCTCTCTGAATGGCATCAGCCTGGGGGAAGCAATAGCTCCACCTTCAGGAATTACTCCGTGCTGCCCATGGTGCTTAAGCCTGACTACTGACCACAGGTTGATTAGATTAATGACCAATCAGTTTGGCCTCTGATTAGTTTAACATCTTAAAGCAGAAAATACAAAGAAGCGGCCAAAATGGAAAGACAAAGAAACAGACCCCAAATGGAAGAGAATTTTGCAGAAGAACTAGATGAAATGGAAGTAATTTATCAGATAGTTTAGAGTAATAATTATAAGGATACTCAACGGCATGCAAAAAGACATAGAAACCATAAAGAAGGATCAGTCAGAAGTAAAGAATGTAATATCTGAGATAAATAATACACTGGTAGGAATAAACAGTAGGTTAGGGGAGCAGAGGATCAAAATCAGTGTTTTGGGAGACAAGAAAGAAAAAAGCAAACAGGCAGAACAAAAAAAGAATTGTTTTAAAAATGAGAAGATATTAAGAGACATGATGGACAACATAAAGCCTAACAAATCTGCATCATGGGAATACCAGGAGAAGAGAGTGAGTAAGGGATTGAGAATCTATTTAAAGAAATAATGATAAAAAACTTCCCTAATCTGGTGAAGGCAAAAGTCATACAAGTCCAGGAAGCTAAGAGAGTCCTGAACAAGTTGGACCCAAGGAACCCACACCATGACACATTATAATTAAAACAATAAGGCTTAAAGCTAAGAAGAGAATACTAAAAGCCACAAGAGAAAAGCAGGTAGTTATCTACAAGGTAGCACTGATTAGACTGTCATCTGATTATTCATCAGACACATTTCAGAACAGAAGTGAGTGGTGTGAAATATTCAAGGTGATGAAAAGCAAGGACCTACAACCAAGGCTACTTTACCCAGCAAGGCTATCATTTAAAATCAAAGGAGAAATAAGGGCTTCCCAGACAAGATAAAGCTAAAGGAGTTTGTTGACACCGAACCAATACTCCAACAAATGTTAAAGGGCTTGCTTTAAGAAGAAAAACAGAACGGAAAAAAGAAAAACAGAGGAAAACAGTCTAACAGTAAAATGACACTGCATATGTATCTATCGATAATCACCTTAAGTGTAAATGGCTTAAATGCTCCCACCAAACGACAGAGGGTAACTAAATGAGTAAGAAAACAAGACTCATATATATGCTGCCTCCAAGAGACCCTTCTCAGATCTAAAGGTACACAAAGACTAAAGGCAAAGGGTTGGAAAAAGATATCTCAGGCAAAGGGAAAAGAAAAAAAAGCTGTAGTATTAGTACTTATATCTGACAAAACAGACTTTAAAACCAAGGCTATATAGTAAGAGACAAAGGACACTACATAATGATAAAGGGAAAATCCAACAAGAGGATATAACCCTACTAAACATTCATGCACCCAACATAGCAGTACCTAAATATGTAAAGCAAATCTTGATGGACGTAAAAGGAGAGATCGACGGAAATACAGTCATAGTTGGGGATTTTAACACCCCATTGACTTTAATGCATAGATCTTCCAGGCAGAAAATCAACAGGGAGACAGTGGCCTTAAATGACACACTAGATCAAATGAATTTAATTGATATCTTCAAAGCATTTCACTCCAAAGCAGCATGATATACATACTTTTCAAAGTGCACATGGAATGTTTTCTAGGATAGACCACATGCTAGGACACAAAACAAATTGCAATAAATTTAAGAAGACTGAAATCATATCAAGCATCTTCTCTGACCACAATGCTATGAAACTAGAAATCAATCACAAGAAGAACATTGAAAAACATGCAAAGACATGAAAACTAAATTACATGTTGTTAAACAATGAATGGGTCAACAAGAAAATCAAGGAAGAACTCAAAATACCCAGAAACAAATGAAAATGAGAACACAATAATCCAAAATTGGTGGGACACTGGGAAAGCAATCCTAAGATGGAAATTCATAGCATTACAGGCCTATAAAAAAAGAAAAAGCTCAAATAAGCAATCTAACTTCAAAGTTGAAGGAACTTGAAAAGGAACAACAAACAAAGCCCAATGTGCATAGAAGTAAGGAAATAATTAAGATCAGAGCACAAATAAATGAAATAGAGTCTAAAAGATCAATGAATTCAAGAGCTGGTTCTTTGAAAAGATAAATAAGATTGATGAACCTTTAACCAGACTCATGAAGAAAAAAAAAGAGAAAAGGATCCAAATAAATAAAATCAGAGATGAAAGAGGAAAAATAACAACTGACACCAAAGAAATACAAAGGGCTGTAAGAAAATGTTATTAACAATTATATGCCAACAAACTGGACAACCCAGACAAAAGGGATAAATGTGTAGAAACATACAATCATCCAAAAATAAACCAGAAAGAATCAGGGAATATGAATAGGCAGATTACACCTAATGAAACTGAAGCAGTAATCAAAAGAACACCCAACAAACAAAAGCCGTGGACCAGGCTTCACTGGTGAATTTTACCAAACATTCCAAAAAGAACTAACACCTCTCCTTCTCAAACTACATCATAAAATTCAAAAGGAGGGAAAACTCTGAAATTCATTTTACAAGGGCCGCATTATCCTAATTCTAAAACAAGATAAAGACACTACAAAAAAAAGAAAATTATGGGTCAATTTCACTGATGAACATAGAAGCTAAAATCCTCAACAAAACATTAGCAAACCAAATACAGAAATGCATGAAAAAGATCATACACCACGATCAAGTGGGATTTATTCTGAGAATGCAAGTTTGGTACAATATTTGCAAATCAATAAATGTGATTCACCACACAAACAAAATGAAGGATAAAAACCACATGATTATATCAACAGATGCAGAAAAAGCATTTGATAAAATCTAGCACCCATTTATGATAAAAACTCTCAGCAAAGTGGGAATAGAGGGAACATATATAACCATAATAATGGCCATATACGACAAACTGCCAGCATCATACTCAATGGGCAAAAACTTGTTTCCTATCGTTCCCCTTAAGATTGGGAACAAGACAGGGATGTCCACCTTCACTTCTCTTATTCAACATAGTACTGGAAGTCCTAGCCACAGCAATCAGACAAGAAGAAATAAAAGGCATCGAAATTGGAAAGGAAGAAGTAAATCTGTCTTTAGTTGCAGATGACATAATACTGTACATAGAGAATGCCAAAGATTCCACCAAAGAAACTACTAAAACTGATAAATGAACTCAGCCAAGTATCAGGATGCAAAATTAATATCCAGAAATCAGTCACTTTTTTATATGCCAATAATGAACTAACAGAAAGGGAAATTAAGAAAACAATCCCATTCATAATTGCTTCAAAAAGAATAAAATACCTAGGAATAAACCTAACCAAGGATGCAAAAGACCTTTACTCAGGAAACTATAAGACACTGAAGAAGGTGAAGATGATACAAATTAGTGGAAGTACATACCATGTTCATGGATAGGATAAATTAACATCATTAAAATGTCCATACTACCCAAAGCAATCTATAGATTCAACAAAATTCCTAACAAGATTCCAGTGACATATTTCACAGAAAAAGAAATATTTCAAATACTTATATGGAACCATAAAAGGCCCTGCACAGCAACAGCAATCCTGGGAAAGAAGAACAAAGCTGGAGGAATATCCAATTATACTACAAGGCCAGAGTAATCAAAATAGCATGGTACTGGCATAAAAACAGGCACATCGATCAAAGGAATGGAATAGAGAGCCCAGAAATAAACCTACATCTTCATAGTCAATTAATATTCAGCAGAGGAAGCAAGCACATACAATGGGTTAAAGTTAGTTTATTCAGTAATGGTGTTGGGGAAATTTGACAGATACATACACAAAAATGAAACTAGACCACTTTCTTAAACCACATGCAAGAATAAATTCAAAATGGATCAAAGACTTAAATGTTAGACCCCAAACCATAAAAACCCTAGAAGAACACATAGACAGCAAAATCTCAGACATTGCTCTTAGGAATTTTTTGCTGGAGATATCTCCCAGGCAAGGGAAACAAAAGAAAAAGTAAACAAATGAGACTTCATCATCTAAAAAGCTTTTGCAAAGCAAAGGAAATTGTCAATAAAATAAAAGGACAACCCACAGAATGGGAGCACATTTTCACCAACACATCTGATAAGGGGTTAATATCCAAAATTTATAAAGTATTTACAAAACAACATAAAAAAAAACCCCAAAGAAACCAATTAAAAAATGGGCAAAGGATCTGAACAGACACTTCTCCAAAGAGGACATGCAGATGGCTAACAGACATATTAAAAGATGCTCAACGTCACTAATCATCAGACAAATGCAAATTAATACCACAATGAGATATCATCTCATACCTGTCAGAATGGCTATCATCAATAAATCAAAGAATAAGTGTTGATGAGGATGTGAACGGGGAAAACTTTTGCACTGTTGGTGGAAATGCAGGCTGGTGCAGCCACTGTGGAAAGCATTATGGAGATAACTCAAAAAATTAAAAATGGATCTGCTTTTATACCCTGCAACCCCACTTCTGGGAATATATCTGAAGGAACTTAAAACACTAATTCAAAAGAACATAAGCACCCCTATGATCTTTGCAGCGTTATTTACAATTGTCAAGGTACGGAAGCAGCCCAAGTGTCCATCAATAGTTGAGCAGATAAAACAACTATGGAATATTTACAAAATGGAATTCTACTCGGTCATAAAAAAGAAGAAACTTTTACGCTTTGCAACAGTATGGATGGACCTGGAGAACATTATGCTAAGTGAAATAGCCCAGTCAGAGAAAGACAAATACCATATGATTTCACTCATGTGTGGAATCTAACAAACAAACTAAACTAGCATGCAAAACAGAGGACAGACTCATAGATGGAGAAAAGATGACAGCTAGTGGTGGATAGGGGATGGAGGGATTGAGCAGAAAGGAAAAAGGGCTCATGGACATGGACAACAGTGCGGTGACAGCTGGGGGTGGGCAGTATAAGGGTAATAATCATAATGGGAAAAATAAAATAAAGATTATATATTTTAAAAATTAAAAAAAGAAATAAAAAGTGAGCTGTTAAAGATATGGAATACAAAAATCAAAGATCTAAGTTTCAAAAAACCTTAGAAGTCATCAATTCTAATCTCTAAAACAGACTAAAAAGACTTTCTCTAATAGCCAAGATGGAGTGACAGGCACTAGATTTAATCTTGCTTTTAGAACAATCAAAAAACAATCCCACGCAAATATGAAACAATGGTTTTCAAGTTACTGAAGGCTGATAATAAAAGACAGTGATTCCTAATGAAACAAAACACAAGCAATTGCTTAGCTTATAGTTTCCAGGCCATAGCACAGGTTGTAAAACCTAAGCAGAGCACAGGAGTTGATGAGATGGAACTGACAGTCAGAGGACACCAAGGCAGTTAGGTTCAAAGGATATACTGGTAATCTGAGTGGAGAGAGCTACACAGAGAGATAGAGAATTCCAGATATTGAGAAGACACCCTTTGGGTATTCAGCAGAGCACTGATAAATGCAGGCATATGAAGAAATTAACTGATGCTAAACAAAGAACCACACCAAAAATTAGAGGGCACAACTCAGCACTCACAGAGGACCAGGAATAGTGCACGTTCCCAAAAGACAGGCAGGCAAAACCTCAAAACATGGGGAAATGGGTAGACTACCCAATAAGGTCTTGCCTCAACAGGGAAATAATTAGCTCTACACTGAACATGACTATGGTCCTGCCTAACAAATCATTTTTTAAAAAACCATTTGTTTTTCAATTATAGTTGATATATAGTGTTATATAAGTTTCAGCTGTATAACCCAGTGATTAGATATTATATTGGGTTGGCCAAAAAGTTCACTTAGTTTATTCTGTAAAATTAAAGACACATTTTTCATTTATACCAATAACTTTATTGATCTGGATATTTTGAGTATGTTGGCTATCTCCCACATGGTATGATGTTGATTGTTCTCAAGTAACATCTCAATTTAATCACCATCAACTTTAACTGGTCTACCCAACCATGAAGCAACGTCCAGCAAGAAATCTCCAACATGAAACTTCACAAACCACTTTTGACACATTTGATCACTCACAGCACCCTCTCTGTACACTGCACAAATTATTTGCGTTATATTTGCTTTTTTACCTTTCTTGAAATAATAAAGTATACTACGCTGAAAATGTTGCGTATTTTCTACCATCTTCAATACTAAAATGGTTACACAAAAATTCACCAATTTTGATGTTTTTTTTTAAATGCACGCTGATATGACAACTCTCACAATACAATCTAAGAAAACTGTTTGGAATGAAGTTAAAGACAACTAAGTCTAGCGCTACTAGAGTCATACAGAAAAAACCAAATGAACTTTTTGGCCAACGCAATATAAATGACAAAGTGATCATCCTGATAAATCTCACATCCACGTCTGACCCCATACACAGTTAATGGAATATTATTCAGTATATTCCCTCTGCTGTACTTTACATCCCCATGACTGCTCTATAACAACTAATTTGTACTTCTTAATCCCTTCATCATTTTTACCAATCCTCTAAAACCCCGTAATATCAGGCAATCATCAAAATGCTCTATGAGTTTCTTTCTGTTCTGCTTGTTCATTTATTTTGTTTTTTATTTTCAATTGTGATTATATATACATGTATTTAATGCCATTTTACTGTTCATATTTTATCTTTTTTTCTTCTTCGTAAAAAGAAAAGACCCTTTAAATTTCATATAACAGTGGGTAAAGGACGCGAATAACGCTTTCTCCAAAGAGGACATACAGATGGTGAATAGACATATGAAAAGATGCTCAATACTAATCAACAGAGAAATGCAAATTAAAACAACAATGAGATATCAGCTCACACTGGTCAGAATGACCATCATTAATAAATCAACAAACAAGTGCTGATGAGGATGTGGAAAAAGGGGTACCCTTTTGCACTGTTAGTGGGAATGCAGATTCATGCAGCCATTGAGAAAAGCATTATGGAGATAACTCAAGAAATTAAAAATGGAACTGCCTTATTTTGGTTTTTAGATTCAATTATTGATATATATTTACTGCCATTTTATTATTTATATTTTTAATCTTTTTCTCCTCTTTTTCTTAAAGAAGACCTTTTAACATTTCATATAATACTGGCTGGGTGATGACGAACTCCTTTAGCTTTTTCTTGTCTGGGAAACTCTTGTTCTTTGATTCTAAATGATGGCTTTCTTGGCTACAAGTAATCTTTGTTGTAGGTCCTTGCTTTTCATTACTTTGAATATTTCTTGCCAATCCCTTCTGGCCTGCAAAGTTTCTGTTGAGAAATCAGTTGACAGTCTTATGGGTGCTCTCATGCAGGTAACTGTTTTTCTTTTGCTGCTTTTAAGATTTTTTCTTTGTATTTAACTTTTTGGTGTGGGCTCCTTTGGGTTCATCTTGTTTGGGAATTTGTGCTTTCTGGACTTGTATGTCTATTTCCTCCCCTACGTGTGGGAAGTTTTCCATCATTATTTTATCAAATAGGTTTTCAATTTCTTACTTTCTTTCTTATCCTTCTGGCCCCCCTGTAATGTTAATGTTGGTACCCATGACGTTGTCCGAGAGACTCCTTACATTATCCTCACTGTTACTGGATTCTTTTTCTTTTTGCTATTCTGATTGGGTGTTTTATGCTTCCTTGTATTCCAAATAGCTGATCTGATTCTCAGCTTCGTCTGCTCCTCTGTTGATTCCCTATAAATTATTCCTCATTTCAGTCAGCGTACCCTTCATTTCCGACTGGTCCTTTTTTTATGCTGCTGAAGTTCTCCCTAAGTTCATTGAGCATCCTTATAACCATTGCTTTGAACTCTGTATCTAGTAGATTGCTTATGTCCATTTTGTTTAGTTCTTTTTCTGGACTTTCATTCTGTTCTTTCATTTGGGCCATGTTCCTTTGTCTCCTCCTTTTGGCAGCCTCCCTGTGTTGGTTTCTATGTACTATGTAGAGCTGCTACACTTCCCAGACTTGCTGGAGTAGCCTAATATACTTGGTGTTCTGTAGGATCCAGTGGCACAACTTCCCTGATAACCCAAGCTGGGCACTGGAGGTGCACCACTGGTGGGCAGTGTATACCATCCTCTTACAGTTGAGCCCTGATTGCTGTACAACTAGCTGCAACCACCAATCACTGGCCTCTGACAACCATGGAGTGTCAAAGGTGCAGAGGCCCACCCCACAGAGCAGAACTTATATCTGCAGGGCTTTGGTGCCCACCGAGTCTGCCTTTTGAGTGTACTGTTTGTAGAGGTGACTGGGGGTGGGGGATGATGTTTCAACATAGTATGAAGCTGTCTACTGGGTGTGCTTGCTCTGTTGCCTCCCAGGAGGTACAGGTCAAGGTCTCCTGCTACCTGTGTTCTAATAGTGGCCACCCAGTGTGAGCTGCAAGGCAATATGCAGATGGCTGTTACCTGTGCTTGGCTTGGATGTACCCAGGCAAGGCCAAGGTGCAAACCAAAACCAGCTGCTGCTAGTGCCAGGCCTGGGGTGACTTAGTGAGAGGTACAGGCACACTGAGGCCAGATGCTGCTTGTTTGGGAGACTTTACAAACATCTTAAGCATGAGCCAGGACAAGCCATTTCTATGGAAAAGCCACTGGAAATAGCTTGGGTGGGCCTGAAAGTTTGGTGTGGCAGGGCCTCAAGAAATCACCTGGACAGGGCAATCAGTGTTAACCAGGTTGATGGAGTTTCAAATATGGCACCCGCCAACTGGTTCTATGGGAGGAGAGTGCATCAAAGTAACAGTGGTTTCTTCCAGCACTTCTGTCTGGGAGAAAGCTGCCACCCCAGCTTGCACCCTGATATTGGACAATTCAGTTCCTCCCCATATGTGTCTGGTGCCTTTCAAGCTACCGCCACAGTGCTGGAGCTCAGATGGATGAGTCTGACTAAGTCAGTGTATTGGCCCTTTAAGAAAAACCACCTGGAACTCCAGAAAAACTCCATCAATGTCAGCCTTAACCCCCGCTGGTTTTTACAGCCAGAAGTAATGGGGACTTCTCTTCCTAACACTGAAACCCTGGGCTGCAGTGGGGACCTCTAAGGCCAAGATATCCTTCCTGATTTTTATCTGCTGGACATGGGTGTGGACAAGCCAGTTTGGGCTCTCTGTGCCTCCTACCATTCTTGATGTGGCTTCTTCTTTGATTCCCTGGTTGTAGGAATTCCATTCTTCTGGATTTCAAACGATTTTGAATACTAGCCATTCTGTAGTTTAGTTGTTATTTTGATGTGGTTGTGAGAAGAGGAGAGTACTGTGTTTACCAACACCACCATCTTGACTAGAAGTACCTGCCTACCAAATATTACAAGCAGGACCAAATTGAAATTGGCCGAAGATCTAAATATAAGAGTGGAAAATGTAAACCTCTTAGAACAAAACATAAGTGTAAACCTCAGTGACCTTGGATTAGACAGTGGTTTTGTAGATATGACATCAAAAAGCCAAAGACGAAAATTAATAAAATGGACTTCATTAAAATGAAAAACTTTTGTGCTACAAGGGATATCATTAAGTCAGGCAAAATGGCAGTGGAGTAGAAGAGTTATCTCACACCGCCTCCCACAGACAAGCTGAAAATAAAAATAAAGAGGGGAACATCCACCTGAAATTAATAACTGAGGACTACTTGAGGAGGAGATATTTAACACAGGGTGGTCAGAAACTACCTCATGACTGGCAGAAAGGGCACGGACACCAAAGAGGTCAGCACCATTCTCACTGGCAGCAGCCAGTACCTATTTCATGGGCGGCTGAGGGAGCTTCCTCCAGAGAGGAGTGAGGTCTTTACCTCAGACCAGGTTCCCCAAACACAGAGCACCAGTATTGGGATCACCCACTCACGCAGCATCCAGCAGCCATGCTTTTATTTGTTTGTTTGTTTGTTTGCCCACGAGTGAAAGATGGGAGCCCACTGGAAACAAAGCTATGTTTTTTGTCCCCCTTCTTCTGTTCTAAGAGGCCAATGAATAGGTTTCACATTCCCAGCCACTCACCTTTGGCTTGGGTGAGGGAGGGCAGCAAGTTGGAGACTTGAGGGAGAGGCATGGAGGAGCAGCTGCTGGGTTCCCGGTGCTGGGATATAACGCTATATAGTGGCAGCCATTTTTCTTAAGAAAAAGCAATCCCCTCCCAAGGGAAAACAATGACTCCCACCCTGTGGGAAAACCACTAGCCCCAGTCTCTGAAAGCATCCTAGCCCCATCCTCTGGAATCCTACTTACCCCACTCAGCATCTTTCTTACTTTCCCCCAACCTGCATCTCATTCCCTGCCAAGGAGACGGCAACATAGCCTGACTCAAGTGTGTTAGAGACTGGCTTTATGGCACGACCATTCCATACATTTTCCCAGGAACCACACTGCCACTTTTCCCTCACAGGACAGCCTAGGAACACTGTCAGACACAAACTCTGGTCTCTGGAGGCTCCACCCGCTACCGTACTAGAGTCTTCACTCAACTGAATTCAGGGAAATAATCTGGGACAGACTCAGGAGGGTGAACACACCCTCCATCTTCCCTGAAGTCTGAAGAGCACCTCCCACAGGAGATGCAGAGGTCCATCCTCCCGATTCCACCAGAAGCCCTCTCAGAAACAGACGGGTCAGGAGCTAGACTAAGACTAACGGCAACATCACAGGCAGAGGCAGGAGGAGGCAGTACCTGCAGTGCTTTTGGTCAACAGCTGACCAACCTCTGGGCCTTGTGTGGATAAAAAGCCAGCAGTGCAGAGCAACGAGGACCACCACTGACACAGTCAAGCCTAAAGAAGCCAGCCACAGAATGGATAGCTTCTAGCTTTAAACAGGCTGCCTAGAGCTAGACAAGAACAGCATCCGACATTGGCTTACACCAATTTCAGTACACCAGAGGCGTATCCCAGGGGAGAAGCCAGCATGCAGCCACTAAGATCTGCTGAGACAAATTCCACCTTCATCTTTTTCATTATTTGTGTTATATTTTCTTTCACATAGCCTTTTTACATTTATTCTTTTTCTTCAATTTTGTTCCTATTTTTTGTTTTTATTTCAAATCTCATATTTTACACTTCCTTTTTCTTACTCCATTTTGCCTTTTTCCTTCCCATTCTTACTTTCATTTTAAATTTTATTTTACCTCTTTCTTTGCTGTATTTCTGTTCCTCGTTCTTATTATTTCTCCTCCCTCTATCATCTCAAAATCATTTCTCTTTCCTTTAGTCATATCATATTCTTTTTTTTAATTTCTTATTAAATTCTTATTCTCTTTCTACTTTTATTAATCTTTCCTCATTTGCCAATGATATTGCTGTTGTTGTTGGGGGGTATTTTGCTGGTGTGGGTTTTGTTTTCTGGGTTGTTCTGTTTCGTTCTGTCAGCACCAGTATAAAAGCATATAAGATGTGGTGGGGGTTGAGACTCTCAGTCAGCCAGCCGGAGGAGAGAAACCTCCAACAAACAAGCCAACAACAACCAAAACCCAAGTGCAAAAAGAAAGCCCACATAAAGTGCAAAAAGGGCATCACTAGAGCATCTAGTTCAGGAGTTCAAAGAGGCTGTACCACTGATCCCACTGATCAGATCCACTGATGTGACTCTTATCATAGAAGGCCGCCCCATGGAGACAGGGAGTCAAAGCAGATCATTCTAATATGAAGAAACAAATTAAAAGTCACCTCAAATGGGAAGACAAAGAAACAATACCCAATCAAAAAGAAAGAAAAAATCCCCAGAAAAAGAGTTAAATGAAATTGAGGCAAGCAATTTATCAGACACAGAGTTCAAAGTAATGGTTACAAGGATGCTCAAGGAACTTAGTGAGAAATACAAAGAACTTTATGGGAGCAAAAAGGAATTCAGTGGGAACTACATCAGCATGAAAAAGGACATATAAAGTATGAGTAAGAACCAGGAGGAAATGAAGAACACAGTATCTGAAGTGAAGAATACACTAGAAGGAATTAAAAGCAGGCTAGATGAAGCAGAGGATCAAATCAGCGAGATGGAAGACAAGGTAGGAGAAAAACACCCTGTAGGAGCAACAAAATGAAAAGAGATTCAAATTAACAAAGACAGTTTCACTGACCTTTGGGACAACATTAAATGTAATAACATTCACATCAAAGGGATACCAGAAGAAGAAGAAAGGGAGTAAAGAATAGACAACCTGTTTAAAAAAATAATAAAAGAAAACTTCCCTAACTGGTGAAGGAAAAAGTCAGACAAGTTCAAGAAGCACAGGGTCATAATCAAGATGAACTCAAAGAGGCCCACTCCAAGATACATCAAAATTAAAATGGAAAAATTTAAAGGCAAAGAGAGAATCTTAAAAGCAGCAAGAAAGAAACAGATAGTAACATATGAGTGAGCTCCAATAAGGATATCAACTGATTTCTCAACAGAAACACTACTAGCCAAAAGGGAAAGGCCAGAAATATTCCAAGTAATGAAATACAAAGGTCTGCAACCAAGACTACTCTACCCAGCAAAGCTGTAATTTAAAATGGAAAGTGAAATAAGCAGTTTCCCAGACCAAATATATATATATACTTTTAAAGAGTACATCTCCACAAAACCAGCATTGCAAAAGATGTTACAGGAACTGCTTTAAGACAAATAGAGAGAGAGGAACACAGATACAAAGGGGAAAAATGGCAATGAGTAAGTACCTATCAATAAAAACCTTAAATGTAAGTGGATTAAATACTCCAATCAAAAGATACAGGGTAGCTGAATGGATAGGAAAACACAACCCACATCTATGCTGCCTACAAGAGATCCACCTCAGAGAAAATATTTACACAGACTGAAAGTGAAGGGATAAAAAAAAATCCATGCAAATGGCTATGGAAAAAAAAGCTTAGGTAGCAATACTTATATCAGACAAAATAGGCTTTAAAACAAAGGCCATAACAAGAAGCAAGGAAGGTCACTACATAATACTTACGGGAGTAGCCCAATAAGAGAATATAACCCTTGTAAACATGTATGCACCCAATATAGGAATACCAAATACATAATCTTGGAGGACTTTAAGAAAGAGACTGACAGCAATACAGTCATTGTAGGGGATTTTATGCCCCACTGTCAACAATGGATAGATCATCCACACAAAAATTAACAAGAATACTATGGCATTAAACGACACTCTACATCAAATAGACCAAAGAAGCAAAATACACACTCTTCTCAGACGCACATATACCATTTTCAAAGACAGACCACATGGAAGGACACAAAACAAGCCTTAACAAACCCAAGACAAATGAAACCACGTCAAGCATCTTCTCAGATCACAAAGGCTTGAAACTAGAAACCAACCTTAAGAAAAAAACTCAAAAACATTCAAACACATGGAGGCTGAATAAAAACATGTTATTAACAATGAATGGCTTAACATTGAGATCAAGGAAGAAATCAAAAGTATCTGGAAAGAAGTGAAAATGAACACACAACAACCCAAAACCTATGTAACACAGTAAAAGTGGGAAGTTCATAGCAATACTGGCCTACCTAAAGAAGACTGAAAAACCTCAAATAAATAACCTAACCCTACATCTAAAAAAAACTAGAGGAACAACAAACAAAGCCCAGAGAGTAGAAGGGAGTAAATAATCAAGATCAGAACAGACTTAGAGACTAAAAAAGCAATTCAAAAGATCACTGAATTCAGAAGCTGGTTCTTTGAAAAGATAAACAAAAATTAACAAACCTTTAACCAGACTCCTCAAGAAAAAAAGAGGGTCCAAATAAATAAAACCAAAAATGAAAGAGGAGAAGTAACAGCTGATACCATAAAAAAAACAAGGATTGTAAGAAATTATTATAAACAACTACATGCCAAGAAATTGGACAACCTGAATGAAATACATAAATTTCTAGAGACATAAAATCTTCCAGAACTGAACCAGAAGGAAGCAGAAAACCTGAAAAGACCAATAACAACAAGCAAAATTGAAGCAGTAATTAAAAAACCTGGCACACAAGAGCCCTGGGCTGGATGGTTTCCCAGGAGAATTTTACCAAACATTCAAAGAAAAACTAAAAACTAACAACTATACTTCTCAAGCTATTCCAAAAAAATTCAAGAACAGGGAAGACTCCAAAACTCTTTTTATGAGGCTATTATTATCCTAATTATAAAACCGGGTAAAGATACAACGAAGTAAGAAAATTACAGGCCAATACCTCTGATGAATATAGATGCTAAAATCCTCAACAAAACATTAGCAAACCAGCTCCAGCAATACATTAAAAAGATTATACACTGTGATCAAGTGGGATTATTCCAGGGTGTAAAGATGGTACAATCACAAATCAATAAATATATCACATAAACAAAATGAAAGACAAAACTCACTAAGTCATATCAATAGATGAAGAAAAAGCATATGATAAAATCCAGCACTGATTTATGACAGAAGCTCTCAGTAAAATGGGAATAGAGGAAGCATACCTCAGCATAATAAAGGCTGTATGTGAAAAAACTATTGCCAATATCATACTCAATGGGCAAGAATTAGAAGCATTTCCCTTAGGATCAGGAACAGGGCAAGGGTGTCCACTTTAACCTCTCTTATTCAACAGTACTGGAAGTTCTAGCCACAGCAGTGAGACAAGAAGAAATAAAAGGCATCAAATTGAAAAGGAGGAAATAAAACTGTTATTATTTGCAGACGACATGATAGTATACATAGAAAGCTCTGTACACTCCACCAAAAAACTACTCAGCCTAATAAATGAATGGAGCAAAGTAGCAGGTTACAAAGCAGTATTCAGAATTTGATGGCATTTTTATACATCAACGATGAACAATCAGAAAGAGAAAGCAAGGGAAAAAAATCCCATTTACTATAGTTACAAAATAATGAAGTATCTATGAATAAACTTAACAAAGGAGGTAAAAAACCTGTACTCAGAAGACTGTAGAACACTGAAGAAATTGAGGAAGATACAAATAAATAGATGCACACACTGTGTTCATGGATTAGAAGAATTAACATCATTAAAATGCCCATACTATCCAAAGCAGTTTATAGATTCAACACAATTACTATAAAAATACCAATGGCATAATTCACAGATCTAGAACAAATATCCCCCAAATTTATATGGAACTAAAGAAGGCCCCTAATAGCCTCAGCAATCTTGAGAAAGAAGAACAAAGTAAGAGGGATCACAATACCTGATACTAAACTATACTAAAGGCCACTGTAATCAAAATAGTCTGGTGCTGTCATAAGAATGAACACAAAAATCAATGGAACAGAATAAAACCCATGCCTTTTGGTCAATTAATATTAGAGAAAGGGCAAAAAGCATATAATGGAGTAAAAATAGTCTCTTCAATAAATGGTGTTGGGAGAACTGGACTGGCATATGCAAAAAAACCAAAAAATGAAATTAGACCACCAGCTTACACCATACACTAGAATAAACTCAAAATGGATACAAAACTTAAATATAAGTCATGATACCATAAGAATCCTAGTGGACCTGGCTGGTGTAGCTCAATGGACTGAGTGTCAGCCTGTGAACCAAAGGGTCGCAGGTTCAATTCCCTGGTCAGAGCAAATGCCTGGGTTGCGGGCCAGGTCCCCAGTAGGGGGTGTGCAAGAGGCAACCACACATTGATGTTTCTCTCCCTCTCTTTCTCCCTCCCTTCCCATCTGTCTAAAAAAAAAAATTTAATTAATTAATTAATTAATTAATAATAATCCTAGTGGAAAACATAGGCAGTAAAATTTCAGATACCTCACGTAGCAATATTTTTGCTGATATATCTGCTAGGGTAAGGGAAATAAAGGAAAAAATAAACAAATGGGACATCAAATTAAAAAGCTTCTGCATGGCTAAAGAAACTATCCTCAAAATGAAAAGAGAACCAACTGTATGGAAGAACATATTTGCCAATGATACATCAGACAAGGGATTAATCTCCAAAACATGAAAAGAACTCATAGGACTCAACACCAGGAAGACAATCCAATTACAAAATGGGCATAGAGCCTGAATACTCACTTCTCCAAGGAGGACATACAGATGGCTTGTACACAAATGAAAAGATGCTCAACATTGTTAGCCACCAGAGAGATATCCACAATAAGACACCACTTCACACCTGCCAAAATATAATTAATAAATCAACAAACAAGTGCTGGCAAGGGTGTGGAGAAATGGGAATCCTAGTGCACTGTTAGCTGGAACGCAGACTGGTGCAGCCACTGTGAAAACAGTATGGAATTTCCTCAAAAAATAAAAATGGAACTACCTTTTGACTCAGCAATTCCACTGCTGGCAATATATCCTAAGAATCCCAAAACACCAATTCAAAAATGTATGCACCTCTATGTTCATAGCAGCACTATTTATAATTGCCAAGAGTTGAAAACAGCCTAAGTGCCCATTAGTGGATGAGTAGATTAAAAAACAGTGGTACCTTTACACAATGGAATACTACACAGCAGAAAACAAGAAGGAATTTCTACCTTTTGTGACAGCATGGATGGAACTAGAGACTATTATGCTAAAGGAAATAAGTCAGTCGATAAAAGACCAATACCATATGATCTTGCTTATAAGAGGAATCTAATGAATAAAATAAACTACTGAGCAAAAGAGAACCAGAGGCATAGAATCACGAGGTAGACTGACAGTGGTAAAAGGGGAGGATGGAAGTGATGGCTGTTTGAAAGAAGCTGAAGGGATCAGTCAAAGAACGTATATGAAGGAGCCATGAAAATGGACAATGATGTGGGGATTCACTATGGAAATGGGGGACGGGCTTAGCACGGGTGGGAGCAAAGGGGGAAAAATTGGAACAACTGTAACAGCAAAACAATAAAACATTATAAAAACAAATATGTAAAAATAAAATTAAATTAAATTAAGGATATCATAAAGAAGGTGAAAAGACAACCCACAGGATGGGAGAAAATATTTGTAAATCAGATATCTGATGAAGGTCTGTCTGTAGAATATATAAAGAATTCTTACAACTCAGTATTAAAAAGATAAATAACTCAATGAGCAAAAGGGTTAAATGGACATTTCTCTAAGGAAATTTAAAAAAGGCCTATAAACACATGAAAAGATGTTCAACATCATTAGTCGACAGGGAAATGAACAACAAAACCAAAATAAACTGCTCTCAAATCCCACTGCAGCCACTGCCACAAACACGATGCCAAAATGAAAGAAGCAGAATCAGGAGCAGCTCCAACTGGCAGCCCCAACTGAAGACCTAGAGGATGGGAGTCCCTTTGGATCACCCAGCCTTCTAGCCCCTCCCATGGCCAGTGGAAAGTTTGGTAACCACAGGTCAGTGCCAAACTGGAATCCATCCACACGTCCACCATCAGTAGAATGGGTAGGTAAGTTGTGAATGCACGCAATGGGATACTGCACTGCAATAAAATGAACAACTCCTGCTGTAGGCAACCTGAATGAATCTCACAAACATGACATTGAACAAAAAAAGGCAGACACAAAAGAATGCAGATTCTCTTCACAGAGGTCCTCCAGGAAAAAAGTGACTGATGATTCCACTGCTGAATCTCCAACCTCCTCCCCATGCAAAAGCCCAATTTGCGGAGGCTTAGGGCCCAGGTCTGGCCCATATGGTCATGGTTGGTGGGGGGTGGTCAATGTTGAGCCTCCTTTTCCCAGTCAGGCCATGACAGTCCCTCCAAGGGAGGTTTTCAAAAAGAACAGAGACTTCTTCAAAAAGGCTCAGAACCTGGTCACTTGTCAAGAATACCTGCTCTCCCCAAGGATGAACCACAGGGTATGGAAGACAAATCTAACCATCCTGTTTGCCAACACTTTGCCAAAACGGGAGTTGTGAGACTTTAGGCAAGACTGCCTCCCTGATTCTCCCCATTCTGCTGGTGTCGGTTTGACACAGACCATAAGATGTCCTCTAAATCCTATGAAGGGCCTAGCCACTGTTGATATGAGGACCTCTGTGCCTTCTACCACCCAGGCATCAATGGATCTTCTCTGTGAGACAGCATCTTTCCTTCCAAGCTGGAAGGAGCCCTCTGTGACCTAGCAGCCACGTATTTCCCTGTGGCCCTATGACATCCACTGTGTAGCTGTTCCACCTACCACACCCAGTCAGTGATGCCCACCCCAATCTACCACCACTCCCGTTTGGGGTCCAGAGTTGTATTTCATCACCTGCACAGTGAGCACTCTTTCTTCTGCTCAGACTCCAGAGACTTGCCTCCAGGATCCCATTTTGCTCTCTTCAACTGCCCTCTGGATCCTCTTCCCCCTTACCAACTGACTGCTGAGCAGGAAATTTATTTGGTGCTGTTTCTTGTACATTTGTCCACCCAGCCCCTAGTAGTTCCCTCAATTCCTGAGCCTTGGAGCAGTTTCCTACCATTCCCTTCTTCTAGTTATGTTTTTTAAGTACTTTTTTATGTGGTATCCCTCACCCCCAATGTTGTCAGCTTGCTCTGTGAAACTCACCAGGTTTCTGACCTGAAGTCAAGTTTGGATGACTGGTATGGAGTCACTCCCTGAAAAACCACTCTCCTTGCTTTTAGATTTCATAGTTACTGCATCATTAGCATGATCCCTGCCATTATGGTCTATGATCACTATGCTTTGTGGTACATGCATTCCCTTGTACTCTTTCCTAGTGTCCATGGCATTTTTGTGGCTTCCCATCACTAGAATATTTCTGCCCAAATGACTGAGGTTCTTGGTGCCCTCTAGGCTTTCTCTGTCTCCCCAAATGGGAGAGTTGTAAGACTTTAGGCAAGACTGCCTCCCTGATTCTCCCCATTCTGCTGGTTTCGGATTGACACAGACCATAAGATGTCCTCTAAATCCTATGAAGGGCCTACCCTATCCTTTCTACAGCCCATTTTAGTTAGATACATCATTGTGAGGCCACCAGCCCTTTTGTTTGAATTCTTGAATCTTCATCTGGCCTATCTTTGGGTGGAACCTGGATAGTACTGTCGCCTTCTTCCAACCTTCTTCCTCTATACCTCTGGCATTGGTTGTTTTCTGTGAAAACAACATTGAACAGGATCAGTTTTGAACTGGCCCTGAGGAAACAGGTTAGGAACTGTGTGGGCAAGATGGAGGGATGAGAGCTGTTAGAGAACTGAAAATGAATTTTTCTTTTTAACAATTTTTATTTCAGTAATAAAGGCAGTGGAAACAGAAAACAAAAAACTCACAATGAGATACACATCACATTTAATAGGATGTAATTAAAAATGAATCACAGATCTAAATGTAAAACCTAAAACCATAAAACTAGGAGAAAGCATAGGAGAAAATTTTTGTGACTTTGAGTTAGGCAAAGATTTCTTTGATATGACACTAATAGCATAACCAATAAACTGGACTTCATCAAAATTATTAACTGACAACTAGGGAGGGGACTTCCACTCAATGTGACAAGAGTAGGTAAACACTGTTCTTGCCTCCTCCCATGACCATATCAAAATTACAACTAAACTACAGAACAACCATCATTGAGAAATGCCTAAAGTCTAGCTGAACAGAAGTCCTATAACTAAGGATATAAAGAAAAAGCCACATTTACATTAGTAGGAAGGGTGGAGACACTGAATGGGCTAGTCCCATGCCCATGTGTGGCAGTGAAAAATTGGTAGGGATATCTCAGCTGGAGAGGTCCCCCCCTGAGGAGCAAGAAGTCCTGGCCCCTACCAGGCTCCACAGCCCGGGCTTCCAGTGCTGCGAACAGAAATCCCCAAAACTTCTAGCTATGAAAACTAGTAGGGATTGTGGATGATTGAGACACAGAGCTTCTAGAGTCCTAGGCATTCCTCTTAAGGAGGCCACACACAGACTTACTCGCTGATGGACTCATTTGCTCTCAGCTCCATCACAGCAACAGGAGCTTGAAGAGCCAGAATAAACAGAGAGGAAGTGAATTGTCTTAGGGCAAGGGCTGGAGGGGCCGGTTTCTTCTAGATGGAAGTGCTGGCAGAAGCCAATATTACTTTGTTGAGCACTCTCCCAGCCCAGACTGAAGGCACAGGCCAGTGCCATATCTAAGTTTTGATCAACCTGGTAAAACTGTTTGCGCTGACGTGGTGATTCCCTGAGACCTCACCCCACTCAACACGCAGACCCATCCAGGCCACTTTGAGCAGCTTTCCCATACAAACATCTTGTTGTGGCTCATGCTTTAGACATTCTTGAAATCTCTCGAGTGTTCACAAATCCCAAGCAGGTCAGAATCTGGGTTCGACATGTCCCTGTGCCTTGCTCAACAGCCCCAAGCCTGGCTCCAGTGACAGCCAACCTCATTTACCAGCTTAGACTCTCTCAGGTAACTACAAGCCCAGTACAAGTGGTAAACATCTGCAGATCACTTTGTAGCTCATACCAAGTGGCCTCAGGAAGGGCACAGGCAGCGACTGACCTTAGGCTGCACTGGAGCCCCTCCCAAGAGGTCTCAGAACCAACACACCCAGTGGTCAGCTTCAGAACACACCAAAGCACCACCCAATTAGCTCCACAAAGAACACACCCAAAGGGCAGAAATGGCAGTTACCAGAGCCCCTCTAAAGCAAATCCTGCTATATACTGCCAGCCCCTGCACAACAGCTCAACTACTGTACTCATGGGCAGTCCTCACAACCAATCAGCCTGAGGATCAATCTCACCCATTTACATGTCACACCAATCAAGGTTCAACTACAACAGGAGGGCACACACAACAACCACAAGAAACACTAATGAATCACCTGGCTCAGGTGATCAGATAGACTGCATCCCTGGCCTCACAGACACAAACTATATAAGGCCACTCTACCAAGACTGGGAGACACAGCAGACCTACCTAATAAACAGAAACAAACACAAGAAAGCAGCCAAAATAAGGAGACACAGAAACATGTCCCAAATGAAAAAACTGAAAAAAGCTCCAGATATAGGACTAAACAAAATAGAGAAAAGCAGTTTACTAGATGCAGAGCTCAAAATACTGCTTGTAAGAATGATCAGTGAACTTAGAGGAAGAACAGATTATTTCAGTGAGAACTTCAACCAAGGATAGGAACCATAAAAAAGAACCAGCCAGAATGAA
The DNA here is from genome assembly GCA_004026545.1 of Mormoops blainvillei. Lineage (NCBI taxonomy): Eukaryota > Metazoa > Chordata > Mammalia > Chiroptera > Mormoopidae > Mormoops > Mormoops blainvillei. The sequence continues at coordinate 70,359 of PVJD01004260.1, forward strand.
GAATATAATGATTGAAATGAATACATTAGAGAAAATCAACAGCCAATTAGATAAAGCAGAGTATTGAATCAGTCATGTGGAAGGCAAGGTATCATAGACAATCAGGACAGCAAAAAAGAAAAAGAGAGAGAGAATTTTAAAATGAGGGATACATTTAAAGGACCTTGGGGCAACATCAACTCTAATAACATTTGCAATATGAGGTACTGGGAGAAGAAAGAGAGAGCAGGGGATGCAAAACCTATTTGAAGAAACCATGACTATAAACTTCCCTAAGCTGTTGAAGAAAATAGACACAAGGTCTGGAAAGGGCAGAATCCCAGAGAACATGAACCCAAAGGGGCCCACGCTAAGACACAACATGATTAAAATGCAAAGGGTAAAGACAAAGAAAAAAATTTTTAAAGTAGCAAAAGAAAAGCAGTTAATTACTTCCAAGGGAGCACCCATGAGACTGTCAGGTGATTTTCTGACTAAACATTTAAACCAGAAGGGACTGGTATGAAATATTCAAAGTGCTGAAAAGCAAAGACCTACAACCAAGACTAATCTACCAAGCAAGGCTATAATTTAAAATTGAAGGAAGGATAAAGAGCTTTCCGGGCAAGAAAAAGCTAAAGTAGTTCATCACCACTAAACCACTACTATAAGAAATGTTAAACAAACTTATTTAAGAACAAGAAGAATACAAAGACATAAATATGAATAATAAAATGGCAATAACTACATAAGCATGAACAATCACTTTAAATGTAAATGGGTTAAATGCTCCAATCAAAAGACATAGGGTAGCTGAATGGATACGAAAACTGCCTACATGAGAATCACTTCAGATTGAAAGACACACACACAGATGGAAAGTAATGGGATGGAAAAAGATATTTCATGCCAATGGAAAAGAAAAACAGAAAAACTGGTGTACCAATACCTATATTGGACAAAATTGACTTTTAAAAAGATAAAAAACATTTCATAATAATAAAGGGATCAATCAAACAAGAGTTATAACCCTTGTAAACATTTATGCACCCAACATATGAGCACCTAAATATATAAAGCAAACATTTAGGGACATGAAGGAAAAGACTGACAGTAATACAGCCATATTAGGGCACTTTAATACACAATTAACATCAATGAACAGATCTTCCAGAGAGAAAATTAACAAGGAAACAAAGGCCTTAAGTGATACATTAGATCAGATTGATATTTTTAGACCATTTCATCCCAAGGAGCAGAATATACATTCATTTCATGTGTACACAGAAAATTTTCCCAGACAGAACACGCTAGGCCACAGAACAAGTCCAATGAATTTTTAAAAGATTAAAATCATATCAAGCATCTTCTCTAACCACAATGGCATAAAACCAGAAATCAATTACAAGAAAAAAACTGAAAAACACACACAGGGAGGCTAAAAAATGTGCTACTACTATACAATAAATGGGTTATCAATGAGATTAAGGCAGAAATCGAAAGATACCTTGAGAAAAATGAAAATCAATACACAATGACCCAAAATCTATGGTACACAACAAAAGCAATTCTCATAGGTAGATTCAAAGCAATATAAGCCTACCTCAAGAAACAAGAAAAATCTCAAAAAACTAACCTTATACCTAAAGGAAGTAGAAGAAGAACAAACAAAGCCCAAAGTGAAAGATGAAAATAAGAAAAGATCGGAGTGGAAATAAATGACATAAATGTCTATAAAAGCAATACAAAAGATCAATGAAACCAAGAGCTGATTCTTAGAAAACATAAAAAGAAATTGATAAAACTTTAAGTAGACTCATTAAGAAAGGACAGGACCCAAATAAATAAAATCAAAAATAAAAGAGGAAAAGTGACAACAGATACCACAGAAATAAAAAGGTTTACTAAAAATACTACAAACAATTATATGCCAAAAAACTGAACATTCTGAAAGAAATGGATAAAGTCCTAGAAACATACAATCTTCCAAAACTGAATCAAGAAGAAACAAAAAATCTGAACAGACTTATTACAACCAACAAAATGGAAGCAGTAATCAAAAAACTCCCAGCAATCAAACGTCCTGGACTGGAAGGCTTCATGGTTGATTTTAGGAAACAAAGAATTACCACCTATCCTTCTCAAAGTATTCCAAAAAATTCCAGTGGAGGGAAGGCTCCCAAGCTCATTCATTGTACAAGGTCTATATTACCCTATTCCAAAGCCAGACAAAGACATTACAAAAAGGAAAAAAAAATTATATGCCAATTTAAAAAATCACTGACATGGTATTAGCAAACTAATTCAGCAATACATTAAAAAGATCACATATCATTGATCCAGTAGGATTTATTCCAGGGATGCAAGGTTGGTTCAATAGCCACAATGAATTATCATGATACAACACATTAAAAAAAAAAAAGATAAATACCACATGATCATATCAACAGATGCAGAAAAAGCATGTGAAAAAATCCAGTATCCATTTGTGATAAAAATTCTCAGCAAGGTGAGAATAGGGGGAACATACCTCAACATAATAAAGTCCATATATGACAAACCCACAGCCAACATCATACTCAACAAGAAAAAGCGAAAAGCATTTTCCTTAAGATCATGAATAACACAAAGAATGTCCACTTTCATCACTTTTATTCAACACATATTGGAAATCCTAGTCACAGTAAACACAAAAAAGAAGTAAAAAGTATTCAAATAGAAAAGGAAGAAGTAAAACTGTCATTATTTTCAGATGACATGGCACTACATATAGAGAACCTTAAAGATTCTATGCCCCCCCCAAAAAACTATTAGAATTGATACATAAATTCAGTAAAGGAGCAAATGCAAAATTAATATTCAAAAATTGGATGCATGTTTACACAGAAGCAGGATATACTGTGCTCATGGGTAGAAATAATTAATATTGTTAAAATGTCCATATTACCCAAAGCAATCTATAAATTCAGTGCAATCCCTATCAAAATACCACTGACATTTTTCATAGAAGTAGAACAATAATCTAAAATTTACATGGAACCACAATAGTCCCCAAATAGCCATGGCAACTTGAGTATATTGAACTATACTAGAAGGCTACAGTAATGAAAACAGCATTATACTGGCATAAAAACAGACATAATGACCAACGGACAGAATAGAGCCCAGAAATAAACCCATGGCTATATAGTCAATTATTTTATGATAAAATAGGCTAGAACATACAAATGGAGTATGGACAGCATCTTGAATAAATGGTGCTGGGATAACTGAACGAATATCTGCAAAAAAAAAAAAAGAAACTACATAGACCACTTTCTTACACTGTATACAACAATAAACTGAAAATGGAGTAAAGACTTTAATATAAGAACCAAAAAACAAAACTCTCAAAAGAAAACGTAAGTATCAAAGTCTCTGACAGTGCTCAAAAGAGATATTTTAGATATTATCTCCTCAGCTAAGGGAAACAATAGAAAAAAATAAATATGACTACATCAAACTAAAAGTTTTTTTTTAAAAAAACAGCTATGGAAACCATCCACAAAACGAAAAGACAACCCACTGAATGGGAGAAGATATTTCCAAATAATATATCTGATAAGAGGTTAATATGCAAAATTTATAAATAACTCATACACTTTAACACCAAAAAACAAACAATCCAATTTAAAAAAATGGGCAAAGGACCTGAATAGATGCTTCTCTAAAGATGTAAGGATGATCAATAATCATATGAAAAGATACACAATGTTACTAACCATCAGAAAAATGCAAATTAAAACCTCAATAATTTATCACCTCATGCCTTCAACAAGTTTTGACAAGTTCTAGCGAGGATGTGGACAAAAAGAGAACCTTTTCTTTTGCTTGTAGTGAGACTGTAAATTGGTGCTGCCACTATGAAAACCAGTGTGGAGATTCCTCAAAAAATTAAAAACAGAATTACCTTGGGACCTAGCAATTCTATGTCTGGGTATTTATCCAAAGAATCCAAAATACTAATTTGAAAAGATGCATGCACCCTTATGTTCACTGCACCATCATTTACAACAGCCAAGATATGAAAGCAATGTAAGTGTCCATCAATAAATAACTGTATAAAAAAAGAAGTGGTATATATACACACAAGGGAATATTACTTGGCCATAAAATAAATGAAATCTTACTGTTTGAGACAATACAAATGGGCCTAGAGGGTATTATGCTAAGTGAAATATGTCAGGCAGAGAAAGACAAATACCATGTGATTTCACTTATTTGTGGAATATAATAAACAAAATAAATGAACCCAAAAAACCAGAAAAAGGCTCACAGATACAGAGAGCAAAATGATGGTTGCCAGATGGGAGCGGGGTTTGAGGGCTGGGTGACAAAGGTGAAGGGATTAAGGAGTACAAATTAGCATTTGCAAAATAGTGAAACAGATATAAATTACAACATAAAGAATATACTTAATAACATTGTAATAGCTATGTATAGTGCCAGGTGGGTACTAGACTCACTGGGGGATTACTTCATAAGTTATGTAAATGTCTAATCATTATGCTGTACACCTGAAACTAATACAATACTGACTGTTATGTGTAATTGAAAGAAAAAGTATGAAAAGACAAGTCACAGATCTGTAGAAAACATGTGCAAAGCATTTATTCCATAAAGGACTTGCACTGAGAGCATATTTTAGAAACTATCAAATTATAATTATGATAAAACAAAGACAACTCAATTAAAACTGGTAAAAAATATTTGAACACATCAAATCAGCACACTAAAAAAATGTTCAATGTTGTTAGTCACTAGGAAAATGCAAATTCAAACCACAATGAGATACTGCTACACACAATGGCTAATTTTAGAATGGCTAAAATTAAAGACTGATGTATTGGTCACAATGTGGAGGAACTAGAACTTCCATAAACTTCTGGCAGGAATGTTAAGATGTTTTCAGTTTCTTAACAAGTTAAACATAAACCTGCCATATGATCAAGCCACTCTGTTTCTCGATATCAAAGACTCATACACAGATGTTCAGAGCAGTCTTATATATAACAACCAAAAACTAGAAACAACTCAAATGCTCCTCAATAGGTGAATGGATAAACAAACTGTGGTACAGCCATACACTGGAACACTGTTCAGCTATAAAAAAAGGAATAAACTACTGATATATGCTTCGACATGGGTGAATCTCAACAATTACTCCAATAGAAGCTAGACGACAAATGAGTACATACTTTATGAACCCATTTATATAAAATTCTAGAAAATGTAAGGTAACTTGTAGTGACAGAAAGCAGACTGAGTCAGTGGTTGCCTGGGATTGGGCAGAGGGGGGAAGAGGAAGTTAGGACCAGGTAGGGTGTAAGAGGTGGTATACCAAGGAGGAATTATAAAAGGGCATGAAGAAGCTTTTGGTAGTGATTGATAAGGTCCATCATTTTTTGTGCCTATGTATGCACAGATGCATACATATGATCAAATTATCAAATTACATACTTTAAATATGCATAGTTCATTGCATGTTAATTATACTTCAGTGAAGTTGTTTAAAGAATAAAAACAAATCAGATACAGTTTTAGTAGTAGCGCCAAAGAGGCATGTGCGAGAAAACCCCAGTGTGGTCATTAAGAAAATAAGTGTGAATATTTGTTGCCTACAAGTTTGTATTTCAAAGCAAAACTAAGCCCCTCCGTGGCTCCCCAAAAGTAAAATCATATTATTCTGAATGTCTTGTTACATCTTTCTATTGGCCTTGTGATTCTGAGACCCCAGAAAAGTCCTAATTAGTTCATAACATGACCTCTAGGCAGTTTCTACCCAATCTTCTGAATCTACAATTTTATGGTTCTACTAATACATATTTCATACATCATTTACAGGATACTTACACTGCAGTGCCAAACTAACTTCTGTGATAAGAGTAACCTACTGCCTTCTACAAAATACAAATAATCCCTTTGAATCTACTTATTTTAAAATTATATTCTGGATAATTTTCCTAAATTTTCTGTATAGAATAATTATTATCAAAGTTTTCGAAAACTAAATGTATAGTTTTCAGTTCGCTTTATACACAACAAAAACAAAGGCACAAAATTATTTGGAAAACATGACCGCCAGCAGAAACATAGAACTAAAACCTCATTAAGCATAAATATTTGTGGAGGTAATTAGATTTTATTTCTTGAACAATTGATGAGTATTAAAAATGATACATGAATTCTTTAACATGTCAATGAATCAATGGTTTGTAAGTATTTAGAAGTGAAAGTATGATCACCAGAAGACAGCACCTCATTCAACAGATATTTTGAGTACCTACCGGGTGTTAGGCAGTAATTGGTAATGTTCTTTATCATAAGCAAAATTCCTGTATATACAGATGTCTGTTTCTGTCCTCTAACCAGGGGTTAGCAAACATTTTAGGTAAAGAGTCAGACAGCACACATCACAACCAGTCAGCTCTGTCTTATAGCACAAAAGTAGCCACAGACAATGTGTAAATGAATGAATACAACTGTGGTCCAACAGATACTGAAATTTGGACTTCATATAATTTTCATGTCACAAAGAATTCTTCTTTTCTTCTTTTCCCCACACACTTAAAAATGTGAAAACCACTCTTAGGTCACAGGTCATATTAAAATAAGTGGCCAGTCAGATTTGGTGACCCATGCTTTAAATCCTTACATTTTTTTACACTCCCCCTAATTTTTTATATTTCTAAAATTCCCCAAAATAAATACATCGGATTAAAAGGTTAAACATGATATAAGGGCATACAGCGAAACCTCTCCATTCTATCCCAGAGGCACGTTTCCCCTCTCCAGTTTTTGTGTATCCTTCCAAATCTACTGCCACTATTACATATTTCAGCATAAATAACCTTATATATACATGACTTTCCACACATTATTTTCTCTATAAGATAAATCCTTGGAAATGGAACTACAGGGTTAGAGTTCCTTAACGAGTTTATTCTAACATGTAATTGGTTTGTATGTGTAGCTTCTCCCTTGCATAGGATAAGACTTTCCAACCAACTTCATATCACATTGAATGTTCCAAGTCATAGACTTTAGGCCCTGGCTGCGTAGCTCCGGTGGTTAAGAGTGCTGTCCGGTTGTCCCAATATGCAAACTACCAATGAATGTAAAGTAAGCGGAACAACGAACTGATGTTTCTCTCCCTCTCTCTGTCGCAAATCAATAAATTTTTTTTTTAATTATAGACTTTAAAATTTCACCTACTGTTTTATAAATCCTTTCTTTGCACTACATTGTAATAAATTTCTTATCTACTAGTTAAAAATACCTTGGAGTTGAGAAGTTTTACTATTTTCTTTGATCACTGTTTCTTGAACTCCACGCTTTTCTTGGGTTTTTTTAATTTGATATAGCACATCCTTGAGTATTCCTAGTAGGTATGGGTGAAAATGACTTAATTTTGCTTTCACTTTGAATGATAATTTACTTATGGATAAGATTCTGAGTCCCATGAGCACATTTTAGTTAGATGACTGCTCCACTGTCATGCGACATTCCATGTCCAGATTAGAAGTCCAGTTGCAAGTCTGATTTCCACTCCTTTACAGATAATCATATGCTTCTCTTTGGAAATTTATGAGATTGTATATTTATAAAAATTTCATCAGAATGTATCTAGGTGTGTCTATCAATATTCTTTAAAGACTCTCTATGTCATTCCATTCATAAACTCAAATAGTTCTACTCAAGAGACATTCCCGTTTTCTTCCTTTGTTCCTTCGACAATATTTTGGTTCCATTATATTATAAAGTAGGAATGAGAGAGCTGGCATTCATTGTGAGTTGTGAGGGGAGGAAGATTTGGAAAAGGAGCTGCTAACACAGCCGGAACCCCTGAGTCTGTGCCACATCTTTCCACAAGGTCTCTGAAAAGGTGTATTTCCTGATTATCCCCACTGTACAGATGAAGACACAGACCAGACATGGAAGGGTTGATTTATATTTGCTAGTACTCTGTCTCCTAACTAATACATCTTTCTGTTTGGCTTTCACTGCCCAAGACTCTGTCTGGGTACTCCTGCCCTCATGATCTCTGTTCTCTCTGTGGTTATTTCTCCTGTTCCAATTTCTATTACCTCCTGGAACTCCTATGAGATGTAAAATGGATCTTCTGATCTACATGTCATAGCTATTTTTTCCTATTTTCTATGTTTAAATATTAAATAACTGATTGCTTATTTTCAGGGCAGCTTGTATGTGTTCAAAAGGCATAAAATCCTCCTAAGTCTAAGCATACTATTTATTTTGAAGTTTCTTCTGTTTCTTACATTAACTCCATTGTTTCAGGTCTAGTTCTTATATTTGTTCTGTCTGGGGCATCTCTCACGATTTACTGATTTCCAACAAATGCCTAGTGATTTTTGTTGTCTGCTCCCATTATAAATGTATCCATATCTTAGTACTCATTATAAATATGTCAGTATCTTAGTACCTTGGAAATCACTGTACTCATGTAGTATATTCACATTTGTAACTAACCCTATAATTCATTTACATATTTATACCCATACTTGTGTAGCAGGACAATGATAATGTAATAAGTTGATTTGCAATCCCATGTTTCTTCAATCCATTTTTTGGTCATATCTTTTCAGTGTTTCATTTCCCCTAACAACCACTAACTTGAGCAACATAGCTCTTACCTAAGTGTCATACAACAGGCTTAAGTGACAGACTTTTCTAACAAAGAGTTAAAGAAGTAATGACAGTCTGGTAAAAGATCATCATAGATATTGCAGTTCAAGGAGTTAAACGATAAGATAGTGAGTCACTTACATCTTGAAATCATAATAGTTATGACTTTTGCTAATTTTTAATGTCATAGAAGCTAAAATAAGAAATTCTATTTTATAAAAAAATCTTTATAAAAAAAATCTTAAAAGTAATTTTCCACCTATCTTACGATTCAGCCATTCCATAGCTGATAGAAACATATTCAGATGTTCAGCAAGACATTACAAGAATGTTCACAGTAGTCTCCAAAATACATAATATGCAAAAATTAGAAACACAAATATAATATCCATCAACAAAAGAGTAGTCATGTAATCAATGCAAATAAGTATTGCACAGCAATAAAGAATGAACTACTGTTACACGAAACATCGTGGATGAATCAATCTCACAGTAAGTAATGTGCTGAGCATACTGCACAATTCCATTAACATGAAGCTCAAAATAGACAAAACCAATAAATAAAGACAGAAATCCAAATACTGAGTACCGGGCAAGGGTATTATTACTGAGTTGGAAGCAGCAGAGGGAAACTCCTGGGACGATAGAAATATTTTATTTATATGTATATAAAACTTGACCTAGCTGGTGGTTACACAAGTTAATAAATATATTTAAAAATTCACTGAGCTGTACAATGAATATTTATGCCCTTAGTGACTTCATATGTATTTTGTACCTCAGTAAAAAAAGATAAGAAAGAAATGTAATTTCCAAACTGCTTGGCACTAAAACTGTGCTTATATATGTCAAAATTATCTGAGCCATAAATACTGGAAATCCAACATCCCTCTTTACATTGTTTTAGTCACATGACAATTTTAAACAAATGGTATCAGAATAATAATACAGAGTGAATGTTAACATTCTCAGTCATAAAATACCTGGTTTCCCACTTCCCCGTTCAAAAGTACTATTTTAATACAACATAAAAAGACATTAATTCCACCAGAAATTAAGACCCTGCTCCTGAGAACCTTCAATGATGGTTAACTGTTCAGAATGGTATATAAATCTCAATGAAGGATAAAAGCTTGACTTATAATCAAATTTTCGTTCTGCCAATAACATCGTCACAAATAAAAGCATCGCTACTGCGTTTACAAATTTTCCTCAGCAAATTGCTCCAGACTACTGTAATTTTCAAGATGAACTCTGAAAATGTTAGCGGCCCACTCCGCCGTCTCCTTGGCCCTCTATTCCCAAACGAGTGTGCATCTTTTAAAGGCGCTGCCGTCTGCCACACAGGGATGCTGTACGAGAACACTTGGTTAAAAAAAAAAAAAAAGGATAAAAATAAACAAGCAGACCAACGATCTCTGGCAGCGTTGTTCCCAAAAGAAAACTGAAACCGCGCCGAAAACCCGCGGCTTTTCCTGACACAGAGAAGACTTAGGAATGCTTCTCCGTGAGGCTATCCCACAAGGGTGACCCGACCCGGACAGAGACGCACAGCCCCCGAGCCGCGCCCGAGCCGGGGCCGCAGGCGGGCAAGACCAGGTGGACCGGGTACTCATGGCGCTCACCAGTCTGCGCACGGACGCCGCCGCCCCGCCGCGCCCCGGCCGCACCGCCTCCTCCTGGCAAGCGGAGACACGTCCTGCTGCCTGGAGGCCGCGGGGCCGCGCCGCCGCGCCCACCTCCGCCACTTCCGGCATGCGTAAGGAAATGAGGCAGCTGCTGCGGCGTGTACCGGCTCCAGCCCCGCCCATGCCTGCGCCAGCCCCGCCTACTCCCCCGCCCAAGCCCAGTACTGGGCTTGCAAAGCTCAGTAACTAGCCTACAGCATTAATTAATCGATTATCTGTTAAAAATATGTGTGTGAGTTGTGAGTGTCCGTGTAGATCCAAAAACGATTTGAGGAGGCAGAGTGCCATAAGCAGGAAACCGAATCTGCCCAAGCAATCGTCTGTAGGAAGAGGAATATCAGTTCAGACCCACTACAGACTTTGCCAGAGGAAGGGATTCCCCGAGGATGGCAGCGCTACTCTGCCCAGGTGTCCTGTTCTGGCACCGGGCAAGAGCGATGAGTGCCTGCCTTCGTCGGCACTGAGCTAAGGGCTGATAGCTTACCAGGGGTGTCTGAACATCCTCGGGAGCTGGACTGCTCTTGAGACCCCAGCTAGTGGCCCTGGGCTGCCGGTGACCTTTAGGCTAGTAGTCACTGCACTTCCTTGGACCTGAGTCTCCTTACGTGTGAAATGAAGTAGATATTCTGAGAAATGGCTTCTTGGTCTCACATTGTATGAATTTAGTGAAGGAAAAAAGAAAGGCTCTCTATTCAACTAATTATTCCAGGGATATCCCCATGATATTTTGCTCTGTGCTGAGCAGCCAGAAGATGCCAGGCAGCAACACCCTGCCTGTGTCTGGGTAGAAAGGCTGTGCTGAGAATGGGTCTGGTGTCTGCCTCCCACAGCTCTGCTTTTCTTGCCAAGTTACCTTGGTAGGCTATTTGGGCTTAGGCCCTCTAAGCCTCACTTTCCTTGGCTGCCTTGTGGGGGCAATAGCAATAGCATGTGACTCCTAAGATTGTTGTAAGGATTTAACACAATTTTGTATCTGCAGTGTTCGGTGTTTTACCTAGCAGGTGGCAGGCAGTGGGAGCTCACTGTCATCAAGTGCATTAAGTTAGAACAGAAGACTAAGGTGACTGTGGGGTGCACCCAGTAGAAATGACATTTCAGGAGGAGAGGGTTTCTTCCTAACAACCCTTGCCCCCAAGCTGGCCCAAGAGTGAAGAATTCACTAGTCATAGATTCCATGGATCTCTGAGCTCCTGAAGATAAGGACTGTGTCTTTTTGTCTCCCACTACTTTGCACATAGTAAATGTCCAACATATATGAACCAAATTGATTAAAATAAGAACATGCAAGAATCCCTCCATTGTCTAAAATCTTTCCCACTTGGCCAGCTCCTCAAGCACACACTATGTCTGATTAAATTTACTGCCTGTCATAATTAAGTTTTCTGTCTGGTTTCTGGTGATGCCCTAGAACAGAGATCAGCCTTGTGCAAGTTTCCTGCCATTTCCATGGAGTAGATTATAGTCCTCAATTTACAGTGGAGTAAACAGAAGAAACTCAGAGCCTCTCCCAGCACAGGACATGGTATGAAATTAAAGCAGCAGAGTTCAGGTTAGCTGTCTTTTCTTTTGAGTTGTTATTTAACTCCTCCATTAGAATTGTTTTCAAAATAACTGAGGTCCCATCAATGGATTTAAATTGTTAGCTTATTATTTTGACTGCCAAATCAAATATTAAATGTATGTAATTTGAATTTGGAGAGAAGATAATGCATAATTCAAATTTTATGGCAGAAATGGATGACATACTGGGGCTTCTAAATTAGTAGTCCCCTTGGGGAAAATACTAAAGTACAATTATTGTGTGAGTAATATTGAAAGAGTGTAGTTTTTCTTGAAAAAAAATTTTCCTCCAAAATCTCCAATCTGATGCTTAAAAAACAACTGTAAAGCTTTCCCACTCTCCTAGACTTCCTTTGAGTCTCTGCCAAAAGCAAGCAATGGGGGCTGACTCCATTGCTACAAGCAAACCTGTTTTCACTTCAGTGATCTTCCTACAGAAATTTATTCTCTCACAGCAGGGCCACACTGCCTCCAAAGGCTCTAGGAAAGGATCCTTTCTCAGCTCTTCTAGCTTCTGGTGGTTGCTAGCAAATCTTGGCATTCTAGGCTTATAAATGTATCACTCCAATCTCAATCTCCATCTTTATATAGTATTCTTCCCTGTGTTTTCTTTGTATGCAAATTTCCCTCTTCTTCTAAGGACACCACCCTAATCCAGTATAACTTCATCTTGACTGAATCTACAAAGACTCTACTTTCAAATAAGGTCAAATCCACGGGTTCTGAGGGTGAGAATTGAAACATATCTTTTGGTCAGACACAGTTCTACCCACTACATATTACAACCTCATGAATTTCTGGTAGATACAAGTACTACTCTTTCTGCATTAAATCCACCACCTTTGCTCAACCTGTTTTTTTGGGGAGTAAACAAAAACAGACACAGATGGTAAACATTTCAAATAACCCACAGATTTTTCTCTATTTCTCAGCCCTTAATTGTAAGCCCAGAATCCTTGATAGCAAAACATTCCTTCTTGTTCTGTGACACCCTTCTGCAAATTTAATAGGAGAGTTTTTGCAACTTTGAATGAATGCCAGAGTATTCGGGACTATTTGTGAGATTCCAGACGACTCCTCTGTTTATAAGCAAGTTGATTCTGTTCTGTATATATCTTTGCGTTCTCCATTTTATTTCATGCATATGCCAGGAAAGTATTTGACACTGTCCCCAACACTGATATAGGAAAAGTAATTGGAGCAGAACCTGTTAAAATTCAGATAGAACCTACCTACCATTATTCAAATTTCCCCAATATCCTTTGAAGCCAGGAGTAAAAGAAGGAGGTCAAGCCTGTAGTTGAAGCCTCAGATCCAAAGGTCCTCTCATGCCCTACTCTAGCCCTTGTCATAATCCATCCTGGAAGTAAAAAAACCAAGTGGACAGGGACATCCATCTGTTTAAGACCAAAGGGCCACCAAGGAAATTGTTATTCCTCATTTCCTCAAACTCAGATACCATCCTGCAAACCACTTGCTGAAGCCACTTGCTATAGTGAATCTTTCCTCAACTTTTTCCAGTGTGCTTATGGAACAGGACAGTCAATAACGTTGTGTGTGTGTGTGAGCATACAATTTATCATTTTAACCATTTTTAAGTTTACGGTTCAGTGGCATTCACATTCAGTACATTCACATTGCTGTGCAACCAGAACGAATATCCCTTTTCAAAAATTTTTCACTAACCTAAACTGAAATGCAGTATCCCTTAACCACTAACTTCCCACTTTGCCTTCTCCCAGCTCCTATCAAACACCATTCAACTTTGGTCTCTATGAATTCACTACTTTAAGTACTTCATATAAGTGAAATCATACAGCATTTATCTCTGTGTCTGGCTTATTTCACTTAGTATGTTTTCAAAATTTATCCATGTTGTAGCATATGTCATAATTTCATTCTTTTTAAGGTTGAATAATGACAGTCAGTAGCTATTTGCTTTTATCTGGGGAGGACAACAGTCCTCCTAGACAGTCATGCCCTTAGGGTTGACTGAAGCTTACTGTTATTTTATCTGGGTATTTAATCATGACTTAAGTAATCAGCCCTGGCTGGTGTGGCTCAGTAGATTTGAGTATCAGCTTGTGAACCTAAGTGTTGCCAATTTGATTCTCAGTGAGGGCACATGCCTGGGTTGCGGATCAGGTCCTCAGTAGGGGACGCTCAAGAAGCATCCACACATTGATGTTTCTCTCCCTCTTCCTCCCTTGCTTCCCTTCTTTAAAAATAAATAAATAAAATAAAATAAAACAAATAATCAAAAATTTCCTTGCGATTCAGTTCTTACACAGTTTGTAGAAGGTCTCCTACTTTGCTGAGAGGATTCCATTTATTCTCATCCTTTGCGGAATATAGACATAAAGTTTCAAAAGATAAATTACAATTTTGCCAAAACAGTCTATTTTTAAGGGCATGATTATTCTAAAGACAAAAAAAAAAGGCTTTCTTCTGATAGACTAACAACTATCCAAATCTACCCTAGACCTCTCACAAAGTTACATTTGAGAGGAATTTGAGGTTTAACTAGATATCACAGACAATGGGGTACGAATTTTTTTCCTGCAATTGTGCCACTTTTTAATGAAATTTTTAAATAAAAAATGTTTAATTACAGTTGGCATTCAATATATTTCAAAGTAGTTTTAGATGTACAGCATAGTGTTTAGACATTTGTATAACCTATTAAGTAATCCCTCTGATAATTCTAGTACCCACCTAGCCACATACATGGTTATCATGCAATATTATTGACTCTATTCCCTGTGCTTTACTTTACAGCCCCTGGACTATTTTGTAACCACCAATTTGTACTTCTTAATCCCTTTAACTTTTCTACACAGTCCCCCATCCCCCTTCCATCTGGAAATAGTCTGTTCTCTTTATGTATGAGTTTGTTTCTGTTTTTGTTTGTTTCTTTATTTTGTTCTTCAGATTCCTCATAAATGAAATCATATGGTATTTTTCTTTCTCTGCCTGACTTATTTCACTTAGCATAATACTGTCTAGAGTCTATCCATACTGTCACAAATAGTAAGATTTCATTCTTTTTTTTTTATGGCTGAGCATACCCCATCATCTATTGATGGACACTGAGATGGCTTTTATAACTTGGCTATTATAAATAATGCTGTGATGAACATAGCGGCGCATGTATCTTTTGAAATTAGTGCTTTGCATTTCTTCAGGTAAATCCCGGAAGCGAAATAGCTAGGTCATATGGTGGCTCTATTTTTAATTTTTTTGAAGACCTTCCATAGTGTTTCCATAGTGGTTGCACCAACTTGCAATCCCACCAATAGTGCACAAATGTTTCCTTTTCTCCACATCCTCACCAACATTTGTTGTTTGTTGAGTTATTAATGTTAGTCATTCTGACAAGTGCGAGGTGATATCTTTTTGTGGTTTTAATTTGCATTTTTCTGATGATTACTGACTTCGAGCATCTTTTCATATGTCTATTGGCCATCTGAATGTCCTCTTTGGAGAAATATCTATTCAGATCCTCTGCTCATATTTTAATTAGATTGCTTGGTTTTTTTGGTGTTAAGTTTTATGAGTTTTTTTTTTAAGTTTTGCATACTAATGCCTTGTTGTATTTATCATTAGTAAACATTCTGTTCAGTAGGGTTTCTTTTAGTTTTGCTGATGGTTTCCTTGGCTGTGCAAAAACTTTTTAGTTCAATGTAGTCCCATTTGTTCATTTTCCCTTTTGTTTCCCTTGTCCGAGGAGATATACATGAAAAAAATATTACTAAGAGCAATATCAGAGATTTTACTGCTCACGTTTTCTTTCTTCTAGGAGTTTATGCTTTTGGGTCTTATATTTAAGTCTTTAATACATTTGGAGTTTATTTTTATACATGGTGTAAGAAGCTGGTCCAGGGAACCAAGATGGTTGTAGAGCAGGAGGAGGCTACACACATACCTTCCCCTGGCATCAAACCAGATTTACAGAGCAATCAATGCGAATAACCAACTGAAGGACAACTGAACAGGAATATTACATCTAAGGATTTAGATGTAATACACAGAGACTGGTAAGAAGGATGGAGATAAAGAGAGGGCTGGTCCCTGCACCCAGGTGTGGTGGGATATCTTGACTGCAAAAGTCCCCCCTGAGAAGCAGGGGGTCTCAACCCCATGCAGGGACCCACAGACCAGCACCAGGACCAGGAAGAGGAATCTGCATAACATATGGCAATTAAAATCAGTGGGGACTTTGCTGGGAAGAGGAGGGAGTCTGTTAGAATCCCAGGTACAAAATTAAAGGACCAAAGCACAGGAGCTCGCTCTTGGGTACTCACCTGGGGCTCAGGTAGAGGGAAAGCAACTCAGGGTATATGGAAGTCATAAACTTCCATACACTGGGTGGTGTAGTTCTGGAGAGAGATTTGGAGGGTCAGCTACTGAAGTACCTGTCCTGAGTCTCTATCCCACACCATCCTTGGGCACTATCTCCCATGGTCAGGTACTCCTATTCTTATAGTACCAGCTGGGGGAAGTATACTAACCTGGTCCTCCAAATACTGGTGACACCATCATGCCAAGCTGGAGTCCAACAGAAAGGACTATTGGCTGTACCCAACAAGGATCTCTGGTGCACCCTTTTTCTAGAGAAACTATAGGCAGGTTCTTAGATGGTCATTGAACTGTATGACTTTGCAAAAAGGACTAAACTCTCCCCCCCCTCCACTTCTTGGCAGGCTCAGGAAGCATCACCCACAACAGAAGACTCCCTTGTCAGGGTCTCTGGCAGCACTGCTACTGCTACTGCTATGGAGCTAAGAGGAGGCATGCAGCCTTCTCCCCTCCTGAAGGCCTGCAACACTCCCAGTGGGGGGCTGCCTTAGTTTTGATTCCAAATTCTGCTGGCTCCATCCTGCTGAGCTCAGTTTTGCAGGGGAAAGGGGCAGAACTCAGAGTTAGAACCTTCAGTGATAACCCCTCTGACCTCCAGTCAGGGTCTCTAGTGGCATGGCTGCAGAACTAGGGGGAGGCATGCAGCTTGCTACCTTCATGAAGACTAGTGCCATCTCCAACTGAAGACTGCTTTGATTGATTTTTATAAGTCCCTCTGGCCCTGTCCTACTGGGCTAAGTTCCGTAGGGGAAGACGGCTCTGCCCAGAGCCGGAACATTTGGGGTGCCTCTCCCTCAGAGGCTCCAGTCCAGAACTGAGTGAGTGTGGCTGCCAAGCTAACAGGAGGAGTGCAGCTTATCCCACTCTCACGACACAGCCCGTGATAGTGCCAATGAAAAGCTTTCTTAATCTGTTTTCCAAAGTCCTGGTGCCCCATCCTTTTGAGTTTGCTCCTGCAGTTAGGCTAGCTGGCTGCACCCGACCTGAACCTGCAGTGTACTCCTCCTGAGGGAGCTAAAGTTGGAAAATTTAGCAGAGATTGAGTGGTATGGCTCTGGAGTAGGAGCTACAATCTCCCCATTGAGTTCCTGGCCGTGCTACCTCCAAGTTGGGAACCCACGAGTCCTATCCTGCCAACCCTGTCACCCTGCCCTATAAGCTTAAGCCATATGGAATAGTCAGTGGGGCATGGCAAGCTTGAGCCCATTATACAGCCTTTCTTCATAAGACCCCGGAGGAAGTCTAGGCAACCTCAGGGGGTGACAGAGTAGCTGACAGGTAGATGCTGGCCTCTGGAAGGCTTGGACATTTATTAACCTGCTCTTGCAGTTCAGAACTTCAGAAAGCTGATCCTGGAACACAGCTTGGTCCCTCCCACACACACCCAGGCTCAATAGATGTAGCTACAAACAGTGAATAGTGAGGTGGCTCCAGACAGGTAGCCCAAGGCTGGTTACATGCAATGTCTAACATCAACCTGCACCAGAGCCCTGGTCAAGGGGGCCCAGAACCAACATAACCATTGGTGGGCTTCAAACTATACTGGGGCTTGACCCAAATAGCTATACAATCAGAAGACCCAAAAGGGGACTCTGACAGACACCAGGCCCTGTTGGAAGCAACTCTGCCTCTGGTCATAGCCCCTAAACAGTGGATCATACACACTGAACAAGGTCAGTCTTTATAGTCACCCAGCCTGAGGGTTAACTCTACCCACAAATGGGCCAACAGCATTCAAGACTCAACTCCAACAGGAGAGGGCACATAACACACACAAGAATCACTTCTGGAGCACCTACCTCAGTGACCAAGAATATTGAGCTACTGGGACCAACAAAGCATCTATATCAGGAAGACCTCATAACAAGCTTGGGAGTCATAGCAGATCTAACTAATACCAGAGAAAAACACAATAAGGCAGACAAAATGGAAAGACAAAGAAATATGCCCCAAATTAAAAAGCAAGATATATGACCAGAAAGAGAATTAAATAAAACAGAAGCAACCAAAATGCCACAAGCAGAGTTTAAAACAATGGTTATAAGGATGCTCAAGAATCTTAGGGGAAAAATGGGTGATCTCAGTGGGAGTTTAAACAAAGAGATAGTAAGCATTAAAAAGGACATAGAAACCATAAAAAAAGCACAAGTCCAAAATGAAGAACACAGTATCTGAAATGAAGAATACACTAGAAGGAACAATGGTAGGTTAGATGAAGCAGAGGATAGAATCAGCAATTTAGAGGACACGAACACAGTAAACACACCAGTAGAACATCAAAAAGAAAAGAAGATTTTTTTTTAAATGAGGGAAGTCCAAGGGATCTCTAGGAAAACATCAAGCATAACAACATCCACATCACAATGGTACCAGAAGGAGAAGAAAGTGAGCAAGGGATCGAGAACCTATTTGAAGAGATAACGGCTGAAAACTTTGTTAATCTGTTGAAGGAAAAAGTCACACAAGTCCAGGAAGCACAGAGAGTCCCAATCAAGATGACCCAAAGAGGCCTACACCAAGACACATCATAATTAAAATGCCAAAGTTTAAAAACAAAGAATCTTAAGAGCAGGAAGAGAAAAGCAATTAGTTACCTACAAAGGAGCTCCCAGCTGTCAGCTGATTTTTAAACAGAAACACTTCAGGCTAGAAGAGATTGGTATGAAATATTTAAAGTAATGAAAAGCAAGAACCTACATCCAAGACTACTCCATCCAGCAAGGTTATCATTTAAAATTGAAAATGAAATACAGAGCTTCCCAAAGAAAAGCTAATGGAGTTCATTAGCATAAAACCAGTATTGCAAGAAATGTTAAAAGGCCTCCTTTAAGAAGAGTAAGAAAAAAATAGGAACATATGCATAAAGAATAAAGTGGCAATAAATAAGTACTTAACAATAATAACTTTAAATGTAAACAGATTAAATATTCCAATCAAAAGACATAAGTCAGCTGAATGGATATGATCACATAACCTATATGTATGCTATCTTTAAGAGACCCACATCAGAACAAAATGTACGCACAAACTGAAAGTGAAAAGATGGAAAAATATTCAATGAAAACAGAAACAACAAAATAGTTGGAGGAGCAATACTTATATCAGGCAAGGATAGAAATTCACATGATCATATCAATAAATGCAGAAAAAGCGTTGTTCAATTCCAGCATTTATTTATGATAAAAAACTCTCAGTGAAGTGAGAACAGAAAAGCACACCTCAATGTAAAAAGGCCATATATGACAAAACCACAGCCAACATCATATTTGATGGGCAAAACTAAAAGTGTTTCCTTTATGATCAGGATCAAGAGAGTGATGTCTGCTTTCACTACCCATTCAACTGGAAGTCCTAGCCATAGCAATCAGAGAGGAGGAAGAAATAAAAGGAATCCAAATTGGAAAGGAGGAAGTAAAACTGTCATTATTCACAGATGACATGATATTGTATGTACAAAACCCTAAATAATCCCCCCCAAACCTACTAGATCTTATACACGAATTTGTAAAAGTAGCAGGATATAAAATTAATATTCAGAAATCAATGGCATTCTTATACACTAATAAACAAACAGGAAGAGAAATTTTTAAAAATCTCATTTACTATTGCAACAACAAAAATAAGGTACCTAAGAATAAATTTAATCAAGGAGGTAAAAGACCTGTGCTCAGAAAATTATAGGGCATTGAAGAAGAAACTGAGGAAGGTATAAGTAAGTGGAAGCATATACCACGTTTATGGATTGGAGGAACTAACACCATTAAAATGTGCATGCCATCCAAAGCAATCTATAGATTCAATGCAATTTCTATTAAAATACCAAAGACATCTCACAGGTATAAAACAAGTATTCCAAAAATTTATACAGAACCTAAAAAGATCCCAATTAGCCTCAACAATCTTGAGAAAGAAGGACAACATCAGAGGTATCACGCTACCTGATATCAAATTATACTACAAAGCCACTGCAATCCAAACCGCCTGGTACTGGCATAAGAGAACAGGCATATAGATCAATGGAACAGAACAGAGAGCCCAGAAATAAATCCACTTCTTTATTGTCAGTTAATATTTGACAAAGGAGGTGAGAATATACAACGGAGTAAAAACAGTCTCTTTAATAAATGATGCTGGGAAAATTGGACAGATACATGCAAAAAATAAAACTAGACTACAAACTAACACCATGTACAAGAAAAAATTCACAATGAATCAAAGACAAATATAAGTCATGAAACTATAATAATACTAGAAGAAAACATAGGCAGTAAAATTTCAGTCATTTCTTGTAGCAATATTTGCTGATATATCTCCTTGGGTAAGAGAAACAAAGTAAACAAGAATAAAGAAATGGGACTACATCAAGCTAAAAAGCTTCTGCAGAGCAAACAAAATCATTAACAAAATGAAAAGGGAACCCACTGAATGGTAGAACGTATTTGCCAATGATCCATTAGCTAAGGGGTTAATTTCTAAAATACATAAAGAATGTATACAACTCAACATCAGGAAGATAAACAACCCAATTAAAAAGTGGGCAAAGGAGTTGAATAGACAATTCTCCAAAGATGACATACAGGTGGCCAATAGACATATGAAAAGTGCTCAGCATCACTAATCATCAGAGAGATGCAAATTAAAACTACAATGAGATATCACCTCACACCTGCCAGAATGTCTATCATCTATAAATCAACACAGAACAACTGTTGGTGAGGATGTGGAGAAAGGGGAACCCTAGTGCAAGACACATTGTACACAGGACAACGATGCCTCAGTCCCCTTCAAAGTAGGAACTTAGAGACCTCACAGAGTTCTCCCAATCACCATTAGGTATCCCATAGTATTTTCCTGTATTTCATCGAGGGTCTGAAATCTCTTCCCTTTCAAAGGCAATTTTAATTTTGGGAAAAGCCAGAAGTCATAGGGTGCCAAATATGGGTTACAGTGGGGCTGAGTTACCTGGGTGATTTGACATTTCACCAAAAAACTCTGCACAAGACATGAGGCATGAGTGGATGCATTGTTGCGATGAACCTGCCAATTGCCAGCTGCCCACAGCTGTGGCCTTTTGAATCATCTGAATAGTTTCCATGGAGGAATGTTCAAACTGAATGCAAAGTTCGATGCAGATTTATTGCTCTACTATTTAGTCATTTTGAATGTAATGGCCACACAGTACACATGCTCACTCAATGGCGTCTACCGCCCCCGCTGCCTAGTTCAGCAAGTCATCACTGTTCACACATGCACATTCCAGCCCACTCTCCTTGGCTGCCAGCTTATATCAATGTCATACAAACCATTCTCATTATAATAACAATGGTTGGACTTTTTCATATATATATAAAATATATATATAAATAAATGTATGTATTATGTATTTATTTATCTTTATTATGTTGAAGCATGTTCCCTCTATTTCTACCTTGCTGAGAATTTTTTAATCATAAATGGATGCTGGATTTTGTCGAATGCTTTTTCTGCATCTATTTATATGATTATATGATTTTAGTTTTCTTGTTTCTGTGGTGTATTATTTTAATTGACTTGCAGATATTAAAACAAACTTGCATCCCAGGAACAAATCCCACTTGATCATTGTGTATGATCTTTTTAATGTATTGCTGATTTCAGTTTCCAAATATTTTGTTGATTATTTTTGCATTTATGTTAATTAGGAATATTGGCCTATCATTTTCTTTCTTTCTTTCTCTTTTTGTTCAAATCTTTGTCTGGTTTTGGAATACGGTGATGCTGGCCTTGTACAATGAGCTTGGGACCTTCTCTCCTTTTGGAATAGTTTGAGAAGAGGTGTTAGTTCTTTTTTGAATGTTTGGTAATATTTACTTGTGAATCTATCTGGTCCAGCACCTTTGTTTCTTGGGAGTTTTTTTTATTACTGCTTTGATTTTGTTGGTAGTAATTGATCTGTTCAGATTTTCTATTTCTTCCTGATTCAGTCTTGGAATATTGTATGTTTCTAGAAATTTACCCATTTCTTCTAGATTATCCAATTTGTTGTCATAATTGTTCATAGTATATTTTCATATTCCTATGTATTTCCATGTCAGTTGTCACTTTTAATCTTTCATTTCTATTTTATTTATTTGGGTCCTGTGTTATTTTCTTGATGAGTCTAGTTAAAGTTTTATCAATTTTGTTTATTTTTCCAAAAGGCCAGTTCTTAGTTTCAGTTATTTTTTATTTTTAAGACTCTATTTTGTTCATTTTTGCTCTTATTTTTATTATTTCCTTTCTTTTATTCAATTTGGTCTCTGTTTGTTGTTCTTTTTCTAGTTCCTCCAAGTATAAGTTTAGATTGTTTATTTAGATTTTTCTTGCTTTTTGAGGTAGGCTTGTATTGTTATGAATTTTCCTTTTAAGACTGCTTTGGTTATCTCCTATCGATACTGGGTTATTATGTTTTTATTATTTGTTTGGAGGTATGTTTTGATTTCTTCCTTGAGCTCATTGTTAACCTATTCATTGTTGAGTAGCATGTTATTTAGCCTCTGTTTTTGTATTTTTCGGGTTTTTTTTCTTATAATTGATTTCTTGTTTCATACCACTGTGGTCGGAGAAGATGCTTGATGAGATTTCAGTCTTCTCACATTTACTGGGATTTATTTTTTTCCCTGGCATTCAGTCTATCCTGGAAAATATTCTATGTGCAGTTGAAAAGAATATATATTCTGCTGCTTTGGGGTGAAATGCTCTAAAAGTATCAATGAAATCCATTTGGTTTAACTTGTCATTTAAGGTCACCATTTCATTGTTGATTTTCTCTCTGGAAGACCTATCAATTGATGTCAATGGGGCATTAAAGATTCTTACTATGACTGTAATACTGTCTATCTCTCCCTTTATGTCCTTCAATATTTGCTTTCTATATTGAGGTGCTCTGACACCTCTTTATGAATTGACTAAATTCTCACAAGTCGGTTCTCCCCTCTGAGAGCCCAAATGTGAACAGGACTTCTGGAACCTGAAGACAGCTGCTCAATGGTCTCCTTCCCTAAACATCCATAACAACTGAAGCTGTTTTGTCTATTTGTCTGTGAGTGATCTTGACTTGCCCTTTGAGTTTTACAGGAACCATCCCAAAACTTTCTGCTTACTATAGCCTTCCCTTGACCTGGTTCAAAGGCTTATACCCCTTGTGATCAGCCACAAAATTTGTTGATGTTTCTGATGAACTATTTTTAGGCTTCTTACTTGCCCCCTTGGTTTTTTCTACAGGACATGCATTACTATTGACTGAGAAAACAACACTTATTTGCCAGCTTATTAACCTCTTATAAAATTATCTTACTTTACCACTCTCTCACACATTGTTACTCATTGTTGCAACACCCTGAATTCTACCACTCTCCTCCTCCAGTAGAAGAATGGGAGCTTTGTGGTTATCTTACTTCAGATAATTAGGGAACTCTCTGTACTTCACTCAAGATTTATTAGTCTCCTATTGAGAACCCTTACCTAATACTGTGTGTTGATATGTCAAAACTAAAGCTGGAAGTTATCAAACAGCATATACTTTCATTAATTTATGGTCTCTTTTAGAATACAGTCCTCTACCTGAGGGAAAAAAATCAGCTCAGATGGAATAACTTACTGAATTTGTTAGAGCTTGTCAACTAGCTAAAGACTAGATGGTACACATATATACAAATAGTGAAAATGCTTTTGTAGTAGTACATGACTTTGGGATGCTGGAGCCCTCACCAAAATGGACAGCAAGTTAAGCAACCTTTAGATGCACTCTGCTTCCTAGAGAGGTAACTATTATAAAGGTTGAGAACCACGCTGAAAAGAGATAATGTTGAAGCTAAAAGAAATGTTCTAGCAGATTATCCTGACAAATAAGTAGCCTTAACCAAGGTCATGACTCTATCTAAACCCTCAAAGAATAAATCTCTGCAGAGACTGAAAGCAGACATCATAAAATATCAACTTTTAGTCTCTGCTTTTGAATAGGTAGGAAAAATCTGATTGTGCAAATCTGATTGTGCTTTCATTTACATAATCTCTGGCACTCCCAAGATAGTTGCTTGGTAGCATCTAATTAGTTCAAGTGGGTATTAGCTAAATTTCTCCCTGAAACTGCTCATGGGGTATAAAATGATTACTAGCTTAGATCTACAGTGGAAAAGAAGCTTTAAAGATACTAAAGGTTGTTTTTAGGTCATGTGTGACCAGTCAACAACATAATCCTGTAAAAACTATAAAAGTGGGACATGGCCAAGAACCAAAGCCTGAAGAGTCCTTTGAACGCCTTCAGATGGATTTTATTGTTTCTACCCTCCATGAGGTTTGAATGTTTTAGATTTGAATGTGTCACAGCAATGAAACTTTATGGCATCAATCCTTGGGTTCATGTTTACAGCTAAAGAAGAAATCTGGAAGTCCAAACAATTGGAAGCCTACTCCAATAGGCAAATTCAAACTAAGGATTCTCAGAGATCTCCTAAAACAGCCAATCTTCAGAAGCAGACAGCTGACTCCAGACTTGTAGAATGAGCATATGATCTAGGGTTGTAGACAACTTTTGCCCAAGATGTTAGACTAAGACTCCTGTGTAATTCCTGTTTTGTTTTTTATGTTTCCATGTAAGCATTCCTCTTATTTCCTATAGATCCCTGGTTGTCATCCACCATTTTCTCCTGTCTCTCCTCTTTATATAATTGTTAGGTGAGAATATACTAATTCTAATGCCATTGTTAGATTGTCCCAAACAGTATACATTGCCCTAGATTTTAGCAATTGCCATCCATCACCAAACCTCCACAATGAGAACCTCTGGGAAATTCCAATCTCATCAAAGGAAACATTAGGGAATTATAGTGTATGGTAGAAACATTTGCAGCAACATGGACAAATGACTTTTAAGAAGTTAACCTGTGACTTTGATAGTATCCTGCTTTCCCAGAAAAAAGAATCGGTTATTACAGACTATTAATCACACAGCCTGCAGAAGGTGATGAGTCAAATACTTGCTGCCAACAAGAGACCAAGAGAAGTCCAAATACGTAACCAGCTAATGTAAGGCCTAGTTCTGGCTTTCCATCATGAACAGATTTTTTCCCCTGGATCTCCATGTGTCCCTGCCAGATATTACAACTTTTGTGGTCAGGATTCCTGGTTCTGTTTGCTTCACACTAACATCTTATGCATGTAGGAATAGTATTTCAAGACTTATCTGTACACAATGATCCTAATTGTATAAATCATCAAAGCTGAAAGTTCTAATTCAGACATAAGCTCCAAAAGGAAGCCACGCTTGAAAATTTAGCACTCTGGGTGGAATGACATACCTGGGGGAATGATTACTCATTGTTTAGCAGATTCTCATTAGTGGGAATCAAACATATAGGATTATAAGAAACCTATATTAACTCTGACAAAAGTCATTAATGGTACCATCTCTTCCCTGGATGAAACACAGATCAATCTCAACTCTTTGGCATGAACAATGATGGGCATTACTCTGAATTTCTTGTTGGTTCATCATAGTCTGTGCCATTCCTAATACTGTACTCGGATCAGTGAAACCAGGAAGTTGGGACAGGCAACATAATGCCTTAAGGCAAAAGCTACTTGGCTCTCTAAATTGGATCATGTCCTATATAGAACTTGTTCCTGGCCTGGGTTGGAGTTCCTGGTTCAAAGCACCTTACAGGAATTACTAATTGTTCTTGTCTTTGTTATAGTGATGTTGGCTCATTGCATTCTATCCAGGGCCTGAAATGTTCTTCATAGCAACTTTCTTGTCATATGATCACCATAATGATGCAATGGAAAAACAAAGACCTCATGATATAGTTGACCACGGAGATGACTGAACAATCAATCTCTAAGTGGTGAAGGTCTGGACTTTTTGATTTCCTTGAATTTATCAACCTACAAGAAAAAAAAAAAAGACCGAAATTGGGGACTGAGAAGCTGAATGTGCAAATAGACAATGGCTAGACCACATATAACCAAAGAACTATGACTTAGAACCTGTGCAGTGATCAGCCCAGAACAATCAAGCCTTGGTTAATGACTGCCAGCTTCTCTATTTTTTGCTCCCATTTCCAACTTGGAACCAACCTAAGAGAGCCAAATGTGTTCCCCAAGTGAATCACGTAACATGCCTTGCTTCTAGTTAGCCAGCCTCCAGTTTCACCAAGTCAACCGCCTCTGATGAGAGTATACCTGAAGCCTTCCCACCTTCTTTTATTTCTATTATCAAGGTCTCACAGTTCTCTGCCTGCCTTTGAGTCTCTGCCAAAAACAAGTGATAGTGGAGTACCTTGCTATAGCAAGTTCAAAATAAATAGCTTCTGCTTGTTCTCATTTAGGTTTGGGCGGTCTTTGTATCTACAAAGATAAGGGTTATAGATAATTGGGTCTCTCTTAAAAATTACAATATTCTCCCACAACACTTCTTTTACTTCTTTCAGTGATTGTCTTGAGAGAGATCAGAATCCTCCCCTCTTCTGTGTTATTCCTGTTCTTAAAAATCACTTCCCATAATCTTCCTTTTCCTCTCCAGACATTCGTGAAATCTCCCAAACCTCTGCGGTGTTCTTGGCCTCTTGGGACCTGTGGCTCCAGGAAAATTTTCAAGCTCTTTAAATCTCTCAGAAGAAAGGCACAAAGTATGGAGCAGGTCATATGACCTTGGTGAGAGGAGACTCTCAGGATGGGAGCTGTGACACTGACACTGTATGGACCCTCTGCAGTCCTCTGGACAAAGTCTCTTGCCTCAGGCAGCAAGAGGTGGATTTATTTTCTTCTTTTTCTGGGACTAGACCCTTTCTCAACCCATAGGAAGGACTTTCCTCAGTGGGAGAATGATAAATGCAGAAAAGGACTGGAGGGCAGGTGAGAAACAAGAGCAGCCCAAAAGGGTATGGTTTACTTTGGTACTGATGAAAAAATTGACAAAGAACAATAAAAATATGGACACAAAATTAAAATGGACTTTGCATTTTTATTCAAGAACTTAATAGTATGCTTGGTAAATATTATCTGTATGAAACATCAAAATGACTTCCTTCTCAAAAATATGTATGTATGTATGTATGTATGTATTCAGTCATTAATTAATTAATTAATTAAAAATTTTAGAATTCATACTTCTGGCCAAGATGGGGAGGCATAGGTAGATATACTTTGCTTCCTCATGTAACCAAAAGAAGGACAACAAGAAATTTAAAGACAAAAGACAACCAGAATTGCCAGAAAGTTGAACTGTATGGAAGTCCAAAAACCAAGGAGTTAAAGAAGAAACATTCACCCAGGTTGGTAGGAGGGGCAGAGACGGAGATGGGAAGCTGGAGCAGAGGGTACATAGCAAGGCAGCGGCTGGCAGACCGGCGGTCCCCCATTTTGTGTGGATAAACCGGGAGGAACAACAGGGGAGTGAGAGAGACCATGCAACTTAGTTCTTGCACAGGAAAAGAAAGCCTAAAAATCTCTGGTTGTAAAAACCTGTGGGGATTGCATCAGTAGGAGAAACTCCCAGCCTCACAGGAGAGTTCACTGGAGGAGCCCTCAGGGTCCTAGAATATACAAAAACCCACCACACAGGAACCAGCACCAAAAGGGTCCAATTTGCTTGTGGGTAGTGGGGGAAGTGACTGAAAGCCACCAACAGTCAACTAAGTGGCATTGTTCCCTCTCAGACCCCTCCCCCACAGATACGGCCATAAAATAGCACGTGGGTTGTACCATCCTGCCAAGTACCTAAGGCTCGGCCCCTTGCCATGTAACAGGCATGCCAGAGGCAAGAAAAAAAAAAAAAAAAAGAATATGGCCCAAATGAAAGATCAGACCAAAGCTCCCAAAATACAAATAAGTGGTGAAGAGATGGTCAACCCAACAGATGCAGTGTTCAAAACACTGGTAATCTGGATGCTCACAGAATTGGTGCAGTATGGTTGCAAAATGGTGAAAAAAAATGAAGACTATGCAAAGTGAAGCAAAGAAAATATACAGGGAACCAACAGTGAAGGAAAGGAAACTGGGACTCAAATCAATGATTTGTAGCAGAAAGAAGAAACATTCAACCAGAACAGAATGAAGAAACAAGAATTCGAAAGAATGATGAGAGGCTGAGGAATCTCTGGGACAACTTTAAACGCTCCAACATCCAAATCATAGGGGTGCTGGAAGGAGAAGAAGGAGAGCAACACATTGAAAACTTATTTGAGAAAATAATGAAGGAGGACTTCCCCAATCTGGCAAAGGAAACAGACTTCCAGGAAGTCCAGGAAGCTCAGAGAATCCCAAAGAAGTTGGACCCAAGGAAGAACACACCAAGGCACATCATAATTACATTACCCAAGATTAAAGATAAGGAGAGAATCTTCAAAGCAGCAAGAGAAAAGGAGACAGTTACCTACAAAGGAGTGTTCATAAGACTATCAGGTGATTTCTCAAAAGAAACCTTGCAAGAAGGGGTTGGAAAGAAATATTCAAAGTCATGAAAGACAAGGACCTGCATCTAAGATTAATCTATCCAGCAGAGCTATCATTTAGAATGGAAGGGTAGATAAAGTGTTTCCCAGATAAAGTAAAGTTAAAGGAGTTCATCATCATCAAGCCCTTATTAAATGATATATTAAAGAGACTAATCTAAGAAAAAGAAGATGATCAAAAATATGAACAGGGAAATGACAACAAACTCACAAACTGAGCCTAAAAAAATAAAAAGGAAAACAAACTAAGCGAACTGCTAGAACAGGAACAGAATCACAGAAATGGAGATCCCATGGAGGGTTAGCAGCGGGGAGGGGAAGGGTGGGGAATGGGGGAAAAGGTACAGGGAATAAGAAGCATAAATTGTAGGTACAAAATAGACAGGGGGAGGTTAAGAATAATATAGGAAAGGGAGAAGCCAAAGAACTTATATGTATGACCCATGGACATGAACTAAGTCGGGGAATGCTGGTAGGCAGGAGTGGGGGTACAGGGTGGAGAGGAATAAAGGTGAGAAAACAAAAAAAACAAAAACAACAAAAAAAAGAGATGGTTTTTGAGGGTATATAATCCTGCTATCTTCTCAGATAACTGGCATCTGAATAAAGCTCCCATAAAGATTTTTTTAAAAAGTTTTAGAATGCACTTTCCTTACCTTGCCTGCCCACATTTTGAAAATGAATTGTTCAGTCACTGGAAGGGATGCAGGATTATGGTCTTTCCTTGTGTGGAACAGAACCCCTGAAATCACAGTGGTTGGGGTAGTCTCAGGTCATTGCTCCTTCCATGCTGCCTGGCCCAGTTCCCTGTGATGCTGATGTCCCCACAGACTGCAGCCACCACAGCCAGATGTCCTACCTGTCATGCTCCCTTGCCTGGGCTCTTGTTGAGAGATCTTGGTTGGCCAGGTCCTGTGATTTAGCACATCTCAGAAATATCTGCAAAAATACCTTGTCACGTGACACAACAATCAAAATCTGAGTTGCAAGGATTGACTGTGATTTTTTGAGGGGATGTTCAAAGTGTGTGCCTCATTAGCTTCAGGAGTGAAGCTTATTCTCCCAGCTGTTAAAGAACTACCCATCCAGCTTCAGCTGCGGGACATGGCAGTATGCCCTAAATTGAAAACTTCTCTACCTACAGGTTCTCGTTTGATATCATCTTAGCTAAGGATTAGCTAAGATAATCCTTCAGTTCCTTAATGGTTACTCCAATAGATTCCCTTGTGACATTTTAATTCTTGCACTGAAACTTCAAAATAAAAAACCTGATGTTTCCAACTAGGATGATAAATAGAGAAAATTAGTTTACACGTTTTATGATACATGATTTTATTTACATAACTGAAATTGCTTTCTTAGTTACCTTGATTTACAAAAGCAAATTAACATGGTATGGTTTAAATAACCTTTCATAAATAGATTTTACAAATTTTAATAACGGACAGATTGTTACTTAATTCTCAGTAATACTTAATACTTAGTAACTTCTGCATATATGAATGAAAATTCTGATAGGACTAGTAAGTATGAGTACTTTTATAACTCAGGACTACACAAATAGATTATTAGTTTAGAGTTAATCACTGAGTCAGCACTAAGACCCAAGGTTATCATCCTGATGAGAACAAACCTGCTGTAGCAACTCATTTATTGAGTAGGCATTTTAATAATTTGAGAGTTTATCCCTATTTAATAAGACTAGCATTAAGCACATCTGAAAACCAAAAGCTTACAACTAGATATTTATAAAAGAACTAATCATAGCGTATCTGAAACACGGCCCCAACTACAGCCATGTTATATTTCCAGTAAGTGTTTTTCCAGCTCTCTCTCGATGTGTATACAGAGGCACACACACACCACGAGGCTCCAACACATGCTCAGCCAAGCCTTTTTGGCCACAAAAAATGCCATAATTTTACTGCTTTTGTGAAATGCCAATAAAATACTGTATTATAATAAAACTACAGTTGAGTCTTTTCACAGTGCTTTACATCTGAAGACCAGGCAGTGTTTTGGTAACCAATCCTCTCCTGTAAGGTTACAGTGCTGAGACAACAGAAGAGCCACCAGGACTTTCCAAAACCTAGTCCCACAAGATGGAAGGAGTACAGTGTCTGTGACCACAAACAAGCAGAGAAGAATGACAGGAAGCTTATGAATCATGGACAGAATCTAAAAATGTTTTGCTATAGCAGCATTAAGTTACGAATGCAGGAAGAATGGATAGATGTACTTTTTCATACAAGCTCTATAAGAGCCAAAACACTGCCTTTTTCACACCAGAATTGTAATCGGAGGCATAGGAGGCCTTGGTCATTGTCAATGGTACTTCTAATATATCTAGCTAAACAGTTCCTTTTAAACAGAGCACCAGCTCCATCTACTCCTAATGTGCAACATGAGCCACTGCTTTTTGTTGCTGGGTATAGTGTACTGGGAGTGGGTTCACAGTAGCCACATCTCTGCTGTCAGCAGTCCTTGGACTGGAGGCCATTCCACTCCAATGCCCCTTTTCTTCATACTATTCTTGACAGGATAGTGACTACTCAGTGAAAGAGCAAATATGTTTGTGAACTCTCTTCCCTTACATTGCCTGTCTACACGGCAAATATGACATCAAATCTCTCCATTGTGCTAAACCTAAGAATCACTTAATTAAAAAAATATTCTCCAGATCTTGAATGCTGAGCTGAGGCCTGTCCCAAGATCCCCTCTCTCACTCCAGCCCTGGCAGGGTTTTGACATCACCACTGGGTCTTGCCAAGGCTCCCATTCTCAATGAGGACAGGTCATTTGGGCCAGTTTTTTCCCTTGCTGTCTTTGTGGGGGGCGTGTGAATGTGCTTAGTGTTTAAATATTGTTGCCAAATTCAGTGGCAACAAGAAAAATCAAACAGACCAGGCAGTGAGTGAGGGACCCAAACGTGTGAGCACAGGATATGGTGATCCCTGGCGCACAGACCAGCACGGGTGCTGCTGAGGGTTGAAGAGGAAGAAAAGGACCTGAACACTGCACTCAGAGCTCCCATCCAGAGCATGGCTGCTAGGAGGAAAGTCACCAGCCAAAAGAAAGGGCAAAATGAGGCACCAGTGACAGTCTCGGTATGTTTCCTCTCCTTGTGAGTCCATTACCTTTCACAAAGAAATGTTAACTATCAAATGAGTCCGTTAATTGTGCCGCTGAGGGTGAAACCATCCAGTTAGAATATACACTATCATTTGCATATCTTGGACACCCAGGGTTAGTGCCATCATCTCTCGTGAGTGGTACAGGACTCTCTTCAGGCCAGTTCGGATCTGACATGCCTAAAAATGAAAACAGATCATTTGTTCTGCACTGAAGAATCAAAATTTCATGTGCAGACAGTAAGGCCTTGGCAAAACTCCCTTTGAGGTTCAAACCAAATGTCTGATTTCTGTGATAATTACGTGAATGGTTTCATGATCCAGGTTTCCAAAACACGTATTTAGAGGTAAAATAACGAGCTCTCTTAGTAACTGCAACTTAACAGAAACTACCAATTTACTTTTATAAATTTCAAACTCTCAAACCTAATATATCTTTGTTGGTCTGTCTCTTTTTCTAAGGCAGTGTAAAGCACCAGCCCTTTGCTGTACTAAATTGCTTGCTGCAGCAGGCAGCTTCTTTAAAATGTCTGTAACCCTGGTGGAGAGGATCTTCCGGATCAAGGGTGCACACAAGTGAGTCCCACAGCAGTGACAGGACAAATGGCATGTAGTACTAGACCCAAAGCCAACAAGGGATCGAGTGACTCAGAAGACATGCAAAAAGAACAATCTCAGCTGCAAAATGCTTGAAACTCCAAGATTTCAAAAACAATCAATGATGAAGTTAGGAAACAGAAAAATTTTTCAAGTATTTAATTGAAGACAAAAGAAGGAGTTTTGGCAAGAACCACATTTACTGTCCATTGCAAGACCACAGCACCACAGACTACGTTATTTCAAGAAGCATTTGCTCTAGTTTTTAGCACTGACTTCATAAGTGACAACCGTCATGACAGTGTGTAATGCAAAGGATGTGAAAATAGTAGCTTGGGTATGACCTCCCTGATGTGGGACATGTGTCTGGGCACACCCCACCAAGGGGTCTCCCAGAGTCGTCCACCCATCCAGACAGGGTTGGAGGGGGACCACTGGCTGCGTTCAGTGCAGGCAGGATGGTGCTGGCTCCTTCTTTCTAAATTACAACCCCCCACCAATTGGGTAAGTATATCCCAGTAGTTAAATTAGAAGTACTATGAATTGATACCCACCCCAGAAATGACTTATTCATCATTTTCTCAAGATCCCCTGAGTGTTCTGCCCTGCTCTCTATCATCTTAAATTGCTGGGCAGTATGGTAATTACACTTATTTTCACATCCTTTAAAAAAAAACACATCTGCAAAAATGCCTAAATGTAAACGGATGCGAAGTCAGACATTACAAAGAAAAAGATTCAGAGTAGACTTCGGTTTCATTCAGGCCAGAAAGACTCTTTAAAAAGCATTCCAGAGAGTAAGGATAGTGCAGAGAGGAACAATGTCGCTAGAATCTAGTAAATGCATGTGAAATTCTACCATAGAGTTTGTTTTCAATCCACGTGGAGGGAAGGGTTCGAGGGAGGGGAGCATTATTACAGTCCACCAGGGGTGTCTCCTCTTCTGAGAGGCCATCGTCGTAAAGCAGGGAGTCAGATGGGGTGGATGCGGCCAGATCCAAGTAGTCCTAGAAGAGACAGATGACTGGTCACTACCCCGCATCATGTGCCACTGCTGGACATGTCCCTAGGCAGAAGCCCTGGTCATGTCCCATCCCACGCCAGCCTATTGGTTTCTCTGAGAGATCTGAACCTCTCACACATTACCAGCATAGAGGTCCCACAGCCCCTGCCTCACCTAGCCCTGTTCCATAGTTCTCATTGCTCCCTGCCTAGAAAGTCACCATCTTGGGGGCAGAAATGTCTCCCTTTATTGTTTTGGTCCTATCTCTGCAGCACTGGGCAACATGCCCCACACTGGGGAGCCGGTCTATTTGTAAACCCTGAGGCTCTGGGGGAGCTCGCTGCAGCCCCATTACTCATGCAGAAGTGCCAAGATGCATCGCTCATGTGCAGAACATTTTCCAGCTTTCTTCCAAGGACTTCTGTCATCTAGAAGATCGTCACATCAGGACTCTGAAATCTGCAGTCAGTGATGTGGGTTTTTTGTAGGCTTTAGCTCCCAAGCATGACAATCCTAAGTGCCTGCTACTTCCACTGCTCTGGTTAAGTGTATAAAGAACAGTCTCAGCATTTTCCTCATTGCTTCTCAGCACTGTTTTAGGAAAGGCATTCTGCTTGATATCTGCTATCACTTGTTTAGGGCGACCCTTCATTCGCAAGATTTGGAGTCTTTGCCCAAGTGAAACACTGATGTTAGGTTTTATTACAAATGTCCTAGACCATGCATCTTGCTTTTCCTGTTTGAAGAAATTACAACTGTCTGTAAATGTGTACATGTGAAGATGAAACTTCTACATACACACTGTAAGAGCAGGATCTTTGTTTGTTTACTTGTATTTCCATGGTCTAAGACAGAATATGCTGCACAGCAATTGCTCAATAAATATTAGTTGAAACTTTGCTGAGTTCCTCATTCTCCTACAGAGTTGCAAGAATCCCTGCTGAAGGCACACACTGGGATTTTGAAAATTTAAATGAGTTACTAATAGTAAAAACTGGGAAACTTAACATAAATACTCCTTAAAACTCAGAAGACCTGGTATGTGGAATTCATTTTCCTATGACGCTACAAGCAAGGGATCCTTTACAGGGGGCTGGTGGGCTACTCCCTAGTCACTTCCCACCTTAGACGTGCCCCTCAGAACATCTGAAGTCAGGACGCTCACATCAACACTTTCCTGTGATTTTGTTTGGCTTTGGAATATTTTCCTCCTATACCTGTCTTTTGAGAGCTCTTCCTAAGTATCAAACTAAGAATCTTGCTGTCTTTATGATTTGAAAAGAAGCCCAAGGGGCCTGGTGCCCTCAGAAGTCAGTATGGCTATCTTCCCCTGCATAGCCTTGCTCTGCACCTGCACAGGGACCTCCATGGACCTGTGTTGAGGCTGAAAACCACCATTCCCACCCTCCTGTTCCCACCACACCCCACTGCCATGATCAGTTTGTAGGTGGCCTGCACTGAGAATCTGCTCTAGGTACTCACTCTTCTCTTAACCATCATCTTCTCCAGATCTTTGCTGATGTCGGCAAACACTGGCCTTTTGTCTGGCTCCTGCTTCCAGCATTGCAGCATCAGACTGTACCTGGTGGGAAGTGTAGATGGGTGGCTACAACCCAGCAAGGACTACCCTGTCACGGCCACCACACCCAGCAGTGCCCAGGACCTGGGGGTGGGGGTGGGGGTGCTCTGTTTCAAAACCTAAAACCCAAAAGCAGTTTCTGCATCATTACATCCTTTCTGAGCTGGGCCAGGGTCTGAGAGGTCATCAGGGGCTCAGGGTGGTCTGTACCATTAGCTTCCCTTTCCTTGAGAGAGATTTGTTTTCATGTCCCTTTCAGGAACACTGGTAAATAGTTAACAAGATGTTGTGCTCACTATGGCCGCTGAGTGGGAAATGTCAGTCCTTAAAACTCTCAGGAAGGATGAACTAGATGTGGAAACAAACAAAAACTTCTGCCAATCCAACTCTGTCTTATATCTTTATCACCTCCTCACTTCTATGGGGCCCCGGCCTGGCTGCAAGGCAGCCTGTGCTGCCATGTGTGGAGCTCTGGGCAGCTGACTGCCAGTCCAGGCTGCCAGGGGGGTGGTGCCACTCACCTTTTAGCCCCAAGCTAGGCACATGGCAGGGGCATACTGCCTTTGTGGAATGAATGGACAGCATGTCTCTGTATGCAGACAACCATTTTTTCATGTGTTTTCAACCTATCCTCCGAGAGTCATCTGAGAGAACCTCTGTGTGTGAAACTTGTGACCTTGGGCTGAAGTCTGGGTTCCCCCTGCTTACCCTTTGCCTGCCTTTGCACCTCCACTTGGACACTACCGAATAAGTGTCCCATGGGCCAGATTGAATTACCGGCCCTTCTCCAAGTGACCTGAAGGGCCAGGTCTCTGGCCTTGAGCTCAGCTGCTCTTAGTCTGAAGTTCATTTCATTCTTCCCACAACCATTCCTTCAGCTCTGCTGCCCCTCATCCTTGTAGGTTCCCCAGGAAGTCCACCCAGCCCCCAGTGCAGTTGGATTCCCAGCATCTGCCACAATGGCCAAGGGCGGCTCTGTGGCTTCTGCCCTGCCATGATCTGCCCTGTCACTATCCACCACACAGCTCACCACAGACTGGCACGCAGGGGCCACTCAAAAGTGGGGAAAGAATGTGTGCATGAGCTCCTCCCCTCTCAAACTCAGGGTGCCTGTATCAGGGAGGCTGGGCCCACTCAGAGCCTGCTCACATCTCCTCACTGCAGTTGTCAGGCCTCTCCATCCGGTAACCTGTCTTCAGAAGGTTGAAGAGCCGCTCAGGAGGAATCCCAGGGTAGGGGTTGCCACCCAGGGTCACAATCTCCCACAGCAGGACACCAAAGGACCACCTACAAGGAGTGAGACAACCAGTGAGTGTCCACACCAGGCCTGCAGCATCCCCCAGGAAGTTCAGGCATCCATAGCCCCAGCAGCTACTGGCCTATCAGCCTAGAGTCCCCCATTGCCACCTGCAGAGAGCAAGTGTCAGCCTGGATCCCACTGCACCAATGGATGCAGGATGGAGGTTGGAATAGCCATCTGTCTGCCCTGCCCCTGCTTCTGTGATGCTTCCTAGCTTGGCCCCCATACCCACAAGGGGCACTGGGCAATGGTTCCCCAAAGCAGCAGGAATGGTCCAGAGTAGCCCAGCAAGGGTAGCCAGATGCAGGCTAGACCCTGGTCACGTACCCAGGTGTCAGGCACACTTCCTTCACCTTCTCTTTGTGCTTAGAAATTTTCATAAAGACTTAGAAGAAAAAAATTCACTGCTATTGAAAAAATACTTAACTGTGAGGGAAATTTAACTATAAAGTGGGAACAAGATCATATCACAAAATAGCATTATCACATGAGCCCAGTTACAGTGATAAAAAATAAATACATGCAACACCACAGAAAACACTAGAAGGCCATGCTTACAAAGGCCTGCAGTAGTTGCTTAGGGATCCAAGTGACTTAGTCTCTTATTCACGCTTTATTCTAAATTTTCCAATTGTCTTATAGCCAACTTCCATAATCAGAAAACAATTTAATACTGTAAGAACTGCCTTGTCACAGCCCACATTATTCAAGATATGCACATCTGTTGATCTCAAAATGCTTGGAAGAAAAAAGCCTGTTGTGTTTTTGAAAATTATCAAGTCTGTAATTTGACAAGGAAGACTGAGTTTTGGTTCCTGTGTTTGAGCAGTTTGGGGCACAGTAGCCTAGAACTTACTCAAAGGCATTGCCACCTGTGGCAGGGACAAATCCCAGGGGCCCTGCCTGAGCCCGGTCCTGCTGAGGCCCACAGGATGGGAACTGTTTAATGGGACCTGGGTGTCACTAAGACTTCCACAAAAGGGAGGGGAGAGGAGGGAGGAAGAGTAGGGTGGGAAGGGGAAGGGATTTGCAGCTACTGCTCACTGCTCTGATGAATCTCACTGTGGCTTTCAGAACTACTGCCTGGGCCCTGGTCATCTGCTCAATGAAGACAATAAGCTCCCTCACGTTGGGGGTCACT
This sequence comes from Mormoops blainvillei, assembly GCA_004026545.1. Taxonomy (NCBI): domain Eukaryota; kingdom Metazoa; phylum Chordata; class Mammalia; order Chiroptera; family Mormoopidae; genus Mormoops; species Mormoops blainvillei. The sequence continues at coordinate 107,851 of PVJD01004260.1, forward strand.
GCAGATTGGTGGCATGGGCTGAGAGGCACTCGGGGGAGTGCTGTTCCCTAGCTGAGCTGTCCAGACAAGTGTCATGTCCCTTTCACATGTAACCTCCACCCCAGGAAGGTAACACCCACACTTACACATCACTTTGGGTGGTGTAGATATGATCAAAAAGGGACTCAATTGCCATCCATTTAACTGGAATCCGACCCTAAAACAGGAGTGAAAGAAGGGCATTAATGTTGCTCTGACACCTTGGTAACTGGACGAGGGTAGTGACCTGGTCCTAGTTGCTTCCAGTTCTGGGGGGTACTGAGTAATGGCACCCAGAATGCTCCTCGGTACATAAGTGGCAGCACAGCTTTGGAGGGGCTGGAGGTTCAGCCTAGCTCTTCCAGGCATGACTGAGATGCTAGAGGGAGTCAGTTGGCTTACCCAGGGATACACAGGGCGTGCTTGTCACATATCACATTCCTGCTAAGAAAAAACCCAAGGAGTTGATACTAAGCCCAAGCTAGATCCCCTATGGCCACATCTGGGGAGTTCTGGGGCACCCTGGGTGCTGCTGCCCAACCAACGGGCCAGGGACACCAAACAGTAAGGTCTGCCCTGATATCCAAGGGTAAATGACTTTGGGAGACTTCTGATGCAAACTAACACACTAAATGTTCTTGTGAGAAGCTCTGAGGGAAGAACTCTGTTTATGTGCCTTGAGGCTGGTTTTTCCCTCTTATTTTATTCCAGGGCCCTTTTAGCATCCTATAGAAGAGTGCCCCCCACTTCAGAGGTACCAGGGTCAGACCTAACAAATCATTTCCAACGCAACTTTTAAAGTTTTTATTTTTCAAAGTTGACATTCAATATTATATTAGTTTCAGGTGTACAGTATAGTGTTTAGACATTTATATACCTTACAAAGTGATCTAGTACCCATCTGACACCATACATAGTTATTATAGTATTATTGACTATATTTCCTGTACTGTACTTACATCCCAGAAACTGTTCTGTAACTGCCAATTTGTACTTCTTAATCCCTTCACCTATTCACCCAGCCCTTCAACCCTCCTCCCATCTGGTAACCATCACCTTGTTCTCTGTATCTATGAGTTTGCTTCTGTCGTATTTGCTAGTTTATTTATTTATTTATTTTTGGATTCCACATAGAAGTGAAATAAGATGGTATTTGTCTTTCTCTGTCCAAGCTATTTCACTTACCTCAATACTCTCTAGGTCCATCCATGTTGTTGCAAGTGGTGAGACTTCATTCTTTTTTATGGCCAAGTAATATTCCATTGCATATATATACCACTTCTTCTTTATCCATTAATTTTTTGATTGGAGATTTAATCCATTTACATTTAAAGCAATTATTGTCAGGTACGTAGTTATTGCCATTGTATTATTTTCTGGTTGTTTCTTAGTTCTCTGTTCCTTTCTCATTCTCTTGCTCTCTCTTCTCTTGTATGTGGATGATTTTCTATAGTCTTGTGTTTGTATTCCTTTCTCTTTCTTGTATATCTTTTGTAGACTTTTGGTTTGTGGTTACTATGTGCTTCATATATTCCAAGCTATGTTTATAGCAGTCTATTTTAAGTTGATGGTCACTTAAACTTGAGCACATTCTTTAATCATTACCATTATTACTCACCCCTGCCATATGTATGTTTTTGTCATTTTTTTACTTCTTTCGTTTGTTTGTGTGTACCCTTTAATTTACTGTTGTAATTACACATGATCTTGCTACTTTTGTTTTTTTAACCTTTGTCATAGCTTTAGTGTTGGTCGATGCACTGCTTTTATTACATTTGCTTTTATTACATGTTTGTCTTTGTCAGTGAGATATTTTTGCAGTATTTCTTATTTGTAGTTTTTATTTTCTCCTCCTCCCCCTCTTCCTCTCCTTTTTCTGCTTCAAAAAGTCCCTATAACATTCCTTGTAATAATGATTTGGTGGTGAATGACAAACTCCTTCAGTTTTTTCTTATCTGGGAGGCTCTGTAGCTCCTTTGATTTAAATGATAGCCTGGCTGGGTAGAGTAAACTTGGTTGTAGGTTCTTGCTTTTCATCATTTTGAATATTTCATACCAATCCCTTCTGGCCTAGAAAGTTTCTGTTGAAAACTCAACTGACAGTCTTATGGGAGCTCCCTTGTAGGTAATTAGTTGCATTTCACTTGCTCTATTTAAGATTCTTTGTCTTTAACCTTTTATATTTTAATTATGATGTGTCTCTGTGTGGACCTCTTTGGATTCATCTTGCTTGGGACTCTCTGTGCTTCCTGGACTTCTGTGTTCTTTTCCTTCAACAGGTTAGGAAAGTTTTCAGTCATTATTTTTTCAAATAGGCTCTCAATCCCTTGATCACTTGCTCTCTCCACTTTCTGCAATGGCTATGATGTATATATTGTTATACTCGACGTTGTCCCAGATGTTCCATCCCTTAAACTAGCCTCATTCTGAGGGATTCTCTCCTTCTCTTCTGCTGATCTAAGCCGGTGCTTTCTGCTCCCTTGTTTTCCAAATCACTGATCCAATCCTCTGCTTAATCTAATTTGCTGTTGATTCCATCTAATGTATTTATTTCGGTTATTGTATTCTTCATTTCTGTTCTTTAATTGTTTCTATCTCCTCTTTTATGTTTCCTATCTCTTTAAGTTATCACTTAAATCATATACTGTTCCCCTAAGTCCAATTAAGCATCCTTATAACCATTATTTTGAACTCTGCATCTGGTAGATTGCCTCCAATTTGTTTAGTTTAGGTTCTGGAGTTTTGTATTGTTCTTTTATTTGGGACATGTCTGTCCCATTTTTGCAGGCTTCCTGTGTTTTTTTTCTATGTATTAGGTAGATCTATGTCTCCCAGTCTTGGCAGAGTAGTCTTATATAGTAGGTGTCCTGTGGGACCCTGTGGCACAGTCTCCCTGTTTACCTGAGCTAGATGCTCTTGGGATGTCCCTTGTGTGGGTTTTTGTGCCCTCCTGTTGTAGTTGAGCCTTGATTGCCATTGGCATGTAAGTGGGTGGGACTGACCCTCATGCCAATGAGCTGTGAGGAATGGCCATGACTACAGTATACAAGCTATTGTGTAAGTGTTTACCCCAGGAGTGAGACTTCCTGTAGTGGGGCTCAGGTGTCTGCTGAGTCCACCTTTTGGGTATGATGTTTGTAGTGCTAATTGGGTGGTGTTCTGGTGTGGTATGAAGCCAGCCACCAGGTGTGTCGGTTTGAGGGCCTCTTGGGAGGGGCTTCAGTGCAGACCAAGGTCAGCTGCTGCCTGTGTCTGGCTCTGAGCTACTTGGCATGAGCTACAAAGTGACTTTTGGTTGGTAACTGCCTTTTCTGGGCTTGGAGGCACCTCAGAGTGGTTATGCTGTGAACTAAGGCCAGTTGCCACTACTGCCAGGCTTGGGGCCACTTAGTAAGAGATATGGGGCACATCGAGGCCAGAGGCTTCTTGTTGGGATTTGTGGACCTTTGTGAGATTTTTAAAAATTCTACAGTGCAAGCACAGGTTGGCAACTTGTGTGAATTAGCCTCTGAAAGAGATTTGGGCCAGGTAGGGTATAAGAGAATCATCAGGGTGGGATGGGAACCATGTTAGCCTGGTTAATGGAGACTCAGACTTCATGGCTGGCTGCACTTCTAGGCTGGGTTGGGGGATGGCTAAACAAAGCAACAATGATGCTTGCAAGAACTTTGCCCCTGAAAAGAGCTGCTCCTCCTGCCCTTGCTCCAAAGCCAGATAATTCAGTTCCTCCCCTTTGCCCCTGGCACTTTTTGAGCTCATATCCCTTTTCTGGAGCTCAGGGTAAGCATCTGAGAGTGAGTGAGTCTGTGCTTGGATGCTTTAAGATGACTCCTGGGTCTACAGCAGCCCTTATGTCTCACCTGGAAGGAATCCCCACTGATTTTCAGGGCCAGCTGTTGTGGGGGCTCTTCTTCCTGGCACTGGTGATCTGAGCTGGACAATCTGGTGTGGGGATGGGACCCCTCACTTCTCAGTGGGGATCTCCACAGCTGAGATGTCTCTCCTGATTCTTAATTGCCACATGTGGGTATGGGACCAGCCCATTGTGCAACTCTGCCCCTCCTACCACTTTCAATGTGGCTACTTCTTTATATTCTTGGCTATAGTCCTATTCATCAGCTAGTATTCAGGTGGTTCTGAAGGATGATCATTCTGTAATTTAATTGTAATTTTGATGTGGTTGTGGGAGAAGGCAAGCATAGTTTACTTACTCTGCCATTCTGACCAGAAGTGTCCTCAATGCAAGTTGATAAATAGCTTTTCAGTGGCCAAGTCTTCAGTCTTCTTTTTAACTGATTTTAACAATCAGTTAAAAAATGTGTGCACTAGATTTTAATGCATTTATTGTAATTCCTTTTTCTTTAAAGTATCCTTTAGGATTCATGTCCTTAATGAAGTATGGCAGTTTCTGGGGCACATGTTTGTAACAATGCTGCCTGTAGCCTGTGCTCTCCAGGGTCCTGTGTTTAGACTCCTTGTGCCTCTCTGTTCTGTGACACAGGGCCTTCTTGGAGGATCAGTGCAACAACAGGAAGGCTCTGTCCACATCCCTTCACAGGGTGGGGAGTAGCCCCTCTCCACTTCCCCTTTGGTAGTACTGAGATATGCTGTCACAACGGAAACCCCAGAATAAACAAAACATCATCCTCATAGCTCATGGCAAAATAAGGGCTTCACCCCACCCCTCAGAGCTGGCTGAAGTGTATGCCGTTGCTTTTGGTGTTACTTTATTTTTTTTTAACAGCATCCATTATAAATGTCAGGTTTGTTGTGACTCAAATGGCTTGTAAGCTGGCCCTGTCTTGTATGTCAGAGGGAGGCTGCAGGAGAGGGGCTAAGCGGGCATGGAACTGAGAGGGCCAAGATAAATGCCATAGGAAACAGGCCATTACCACAGACCAGATTCCCCCAGAGGGAAATCTACTTCAGGGATTTGGAGAAAGCTTTTTGAGAACCCTACACCGAGTTTCTGGATCCCATCTATAGGGTCTTCTTGAACTTTCCAAACTTACCCAGCCAAGGATTCCTAGGCCCCTGTCCCAGGGGAACCCCCACCTGTAACATGCTTTATTCCTTCCTGGAAAGAATGGCCACTTCACTCTCCTCTGGGAAAACATCTAAATTACACAGAAAGGAAACAGTGACCTTCATCCTATAGAAGGGAGAGGGACACTGTGGAGAAGAGGATGGGAAGCAGTAGGTGACCTTCAAAAGCGGTAGTGATTAAAAGCAAGAGAAGCTTCCGGGCCCAGTTCAGAAAGGGTAGATGTGGTCCTCAGGAAGAGAAGGAACAGGCTCAGGGATTGGTCCTAAACTGGGTCTCTGGAGACCCAAGATCGAGGAAGGATTTGGGGATGAGGGCTAGAAGTTTATATTCTAAAAATCCACTTGATCTTCTTCAGGTATTCTCAATGCCCTGCCTCCATCCTGTGGGCACCCTGATGGCTGTCCCCACCCAGCCGGGGACTTCAGGCCAGCGCACCCCAGAACCTGGTACCTTGCTCCTTTTTACATAGGAGTCTTCTTCATACACATCCCGGGACAGGCCAAAATCCGAAATCTTCATCTTCCGCCCCTCCGCTACTAAGACGTTTCTGGCTGCTAAGTCCCGATGGACGAGCTGCAAGGAAGATAATACCAGGAACCTCTAAAACCCAGGCCCATCATATGCAGTACGGGTGCTGGGCTGGGGCAGCACACACCTTCATCTCCGCCAGGTACCGCATCCCCCGTGAGATCTGCCAAGCGAAGGAGATGAGGTCACCCATGGTCAGGGCCCGCTCATCCGGGTTGTCCATGTAGCTGGAGTTGCGGCTGCCTCTGCTGCCAACATAGCCAGGACCTGCTTTGCGGCTCTCTCGCAGGAAGCCCCGAAGGGAGCCATATTTGGCGTACTCCACGATGAGGAGAAGAGGCCCTGGGGGCAGAGGGGGCTGTGGGCTGGCTGCCTGTGAAGCCCTGGGCAGGTGGAAGTCAAGCCAGCTCTGGGCACCTCCAACAGCACAGGAAAGAGGGGATGCTAGGCCTTCTCAGCATAGCTCTGCACCCTACCAGTAAGTAGGCAGATGGACACAGTCCTGCGCTGGGTGGCAAATGTCTGGGTTCTGGGAAGCTCCAGGACTTACCATATTTCACTGTGTATAATGTACACTTTTTTGCCCTAATTTTTGAGGGAAAAATAAGGATGCACATTATACATGGGTAGTGCCTGAAATGCCTGGTATCTGTTCTTGTGTTTTGTAATTGTTACATAAAAATTTTTTGTACCATAATGTGTTCAAAAAATAAATGCTAAAATTCCTTTATAATGCAAAAAACAAGTATCTAAATATAAATGAATAAATAAACAAATAAATAACAATTAAAAAATTAAAACGAAAGATTTTTTTCTTGAAAGTTTGGGCCAAAAACGTGTGTGCAGATTATTCATGGGAGTGTGTTATACACTGCAAAATATGGTAAATCCCAGATCATTTGCACATCATTTGCTCTCTGCCCTGTGAGGTCTGTGCTGAAGCCACTGCCTGGGTGGTTGAGCATGACCTTATCCCAGGGTGCCCAAGGCAGGCGGCTACTGCACTCAGTGCTTCCTGGGGATGCAGACCCCTGCTGCTAGGATGTCAACCCTGTCTGTATCCTTGGTCCTGCCACAGCATGGCCTGGGAATGGTTAATGGGAGCAGGGGGTTTGGATCACAAATGGCTCGCCTGCTTTCTGTTCCCATCCTATCCCAAACCTACGACCAGCATCTCTGCTGCCCTCTCCCTGTTGGCTCCCTATCCCCTCACAGCCCCAACACACACATGTGCACAAATAGTGAGAGGCCCCTGGTGGCTGGTCTCCTGTGTCCTTATGCGAGAAATGGTGATAATGCCTTTGTCATGCAGGGCTGGGGTCACCTGGAGATCATGGCATGCATAGTCCCCATAGGTCCCTAGAAGGCACCATCCATTTCTAGAGCTCTCTCTGCCTAGAGCAGGGTGCTAACAACCAGAATGTTCTCAGAGGTCTCTGGGCAGTCCCAGTAGGCCTAGGGCTCCCAGCAGTGGCCTCATGTAAGCACTCCTGCAACAGCCCCCCCAACCTTCTCACTGACATGCCAGGAGCCAGAACCAGAGATCATGTTTCCAGGAAGACAGAGAACAAAGGCCAGAGAAGAAGAGGATGGGGAGGGGGAGGAAGAAGAGCACAACAGCCCAGAGCTCCTGCCCTGTGCCAGGCAGCTGCTATCCTGTGGCCAGCCTCACCATCCTGGCTGCAGGCCCCATACAGCTTGATGACGTTGGGGTGGTTGACCTGCTTCAGGAGGTTGAATTCTGACAGTAGGTCCCGCAGCTCATTTGGGGAGGCATTTTCTGAAATGCATGTAAACAAAGAAGGTTGCAAACCCAACCCCCTGGAAACCCCTTCCGTGACCATGCAGGGTCACATTAACCCACATTGAGGCTCTGCATGGACCCATTATCTCCTTCTCAGACACCTTATCCAAGGATCCCACAGCTTGGGGCTACTCTCAGCCAATTGGATGGTTGGCCGCCTCTGCCTCTGGGGAATAAGAACCCAAGTACCCAACGTCCATGTAAGTAGGATCTCTCCATGGACCAGGGCTGGGCTATGTGTAAGTGGAGTTATTTCCCTGCAATCACCATCTTCCAAAGACAGGAGTACACAGAGATCATCCCTCATTAATTCTTCTGGAAAGATAAGGGGACTCCCTGATGCCCCCAAACATCTAGTGACCAAGCACCCAACGTTTGGAGCAAAGGCTCTGGAGGAAGGTAAAGATCACAAGATTTCACAAAAGTCCTCTCACTATGAGGAGGATATGCATCCTGAGAGTGGGTGGAGCTGGGTTTGCTCTCCCACCAGGAGCCTGGTGTGGAGGTTATTGTGTGAAAAGTTATGACTAAACAGCCCTCCTGGGTCAGAGTCCCATGGCTTAGTGCCCAGCTGTGCCATGCCCTACCTCTGGCTACAGAATTGTCTGGAAGCAAGAGGACAGCTTCTAGAGGAGATGGCACATCAGGAATCAGGACCCTCTGTATCACACATGGGAGGCCTCTGACCGGCCTCACTGTGCCCTCTTAGGGTGTGGGGTCTCTTGGATAAGGGGTGACCCCAGTCTGGAGGCCTGGGGAAGCAACCAGAAGCATTGTATTGTGTGGCCCCACGACTGCTACACTAGAATCTGTGTGTGCACAAACCAACAGTCACCAACCATACTGCAGCTGGCACCTTAGGTTAGTCTACTTGGGCTAGAGCCCAGCCACGACAGACGGTTATCTGTTCAGTCTCTGTGGAGAATCATGAATGAGTGTGTGTGTGTGTGTGTGTGTGTGACCACTCAGTGCCAAGCTTGTGGCACAACTGGTCACTCATGGCAAGACTGGGGAGGGACAGTTTGCTGGGAACCCTGGGGGTAGGGCCAGTCCTCTCAGGTAGTATCCTCACCAGGACCCCAGCAGACAGTTATCTGAGAGAAATGAATGGGAGAGAGTAAGGTGGGAAGAACTATTAGTTCAAAGCCAAAAGGGCTCTTACATTTTTAAAAACTCAGATCTTCACCCAACATTGGTATCAAAGCAATAACACTCCAGAACCTTCCAAGGGAGGGTAGGCCTCACCCTCCTCCAGTAACCACCCGGACTCATGTCACTTATGATAGGTGGGGTCCCCAGACTTCAGCCACTCCAGAACCACAATGGGAGGCTCTTGAGGAGGTGCCAGGACAGCTGCCAGCCTACTTGCTGTTGGATGACTTCATCTACTCCTTGGGATTCCCACAGATGTGCATCGCAGAGCTACATGTGTGTGCTGCCTGGACAGGTACCTTTCAGCATCTTCACAGCCACGGTCGTGTACCCCGCTTTGCCTTTCAGCCGGAAGGCTGTTGCCTCCACCACTTTTCCAAATTCTCCTTCTCCCAGAGTTTTTCCAAGAACCAGGTTCTTCCGAGGGAATTCCCACTTTGGATCCTCCTATATTGGGGTTGAAGGACAGGAGAGAAGAGAGGAGGAATGGAAGATGGTGAGGGTAAACGAAAAGGAATAAGGCAAGACCCATGACCAAGCTTCCAGAGGACAAACTCTGCTCTTCAGAGAACTGACCACGATTTGAACCAGTAGGTAAGAGTTGCTCATGCCCATAAGGGCAGGATTCCACAGCTGGGCAGTGAGGTGTCATTGCATGACAGGTCTCCACCACGGCAAGGCAGATAATGCCATGGACGGGTCTGGACTCTGGGTACCTGACCCTTATTGGCCCCTGTTTTATTGAACATTCTCTGGGCTACCTGGGCCCATGTCGTTGTTTCTCAAATGATGTGTTCTGGGTTTACTCAGCACTACAGGTAATCATGTGGGAGCATGGTCTCTTCCATGGGACTCAGGCCCAATTCTCTTGGCACTGCATCTGCTTTGGACACCAGGCCCACAGGGCACTCACTGGGCTATAGCCCCAACCCTGGTGTGCCCTCTCTAGAGATGTCCAGAGGACTGAATTGGCACCAGTGGCCGAAGTTGCCTCCCAGCCCAGGACCCGCACCTACAGGCGGAAGTGTCCAAGGCAACTTCCCTGTGTGGCAGCCCCTAGACAGGTACTACTGTGCTCCTGAGGAACCTCCACACAGCTGTGGGGAAAAGGCTGCTCCTCCCATGGAGCTGGCCATCACCCTGAACCTGCACATACCTGCTTATCATGATCCCCTCCACTCACCTTGCATTCCTACTGAAGTCTTGTCCATGTACTCAAGACCACACTGGGATGCCTTCTCAGACACCCAGCCTGGCCTGTGTACTTGAATTCTGACTGGGATGCTGAAGGCTTTCTTGAATCTCCCCTCCTATGCCAGAACTGGGCATCCATCTCTCCAAGTCTACCTGCAGCTGGGCATGGATATGGCTTCTAGGTGCTGCTCACAATGTGCCCTACCAGACTTGCCAAACCCATAGAGATGACACCACTGGGAATGTGTTTGCCCCTGAATGACTAGAACTATGCTTTTTTATGTTTGGGTGCAGTGGCAACCTCCTCTCAACACCATAGCCAGGGGCACCTTCCAGCCAGCTCCCGGGTATCCTGGTGTTGTCTCAGGTTCCTTAGGAACCCATTGTCGGGATCAGAGTTGACAACAGTGTCATCACTGCCTTGCTGTCCTCACCGTCACACTGACCTGGATAACTTCATTTACTACACAGAGACTGTGCTGAGCATATGTGGCTATCATCAGTTTGATTCCCTTAAAAATATTAAATACCATTCTCCCTACTTTATATATGAGTAAACTTAGGCTGAGCAGTTGAGCAACATGTTTGAGACCTCGGAGGTGATCACTGTGGCCCTTGTGTCTTAGGCTAGGCTCTGGTAGCTCTGTATTCTGGGAAGGAGGTGATGTGGGCCAAGGTGGTACATGTCCACCAGCATGAGTAAGCTTTCAGCCCTGCTCTTCCAGTGGGCCTCACTGCAAACTACTGGGATATATAAAGGAATCACATGACTCATTCCTACTATGGAAGCTGAGATGCTGCTGGCTCGGGTTGCAGACCCTCTACCTACTAAGTGATTGGAACTAGAAAAGCTAGAAGGGAGACTGCAGTGGCCACTGCGGCTGCAAATGGCCTTGACGGCCCAGACTCACTAAGGGGTGCTCCTCCTACAAACCCCAGCTACCTTCCAGCCCTGGCTAGGTATTGCCAGGGTCATGTAGCCCCTGAATACTGAGTTTTCTGCCTAGAGATCCCTGGAGGTATACATGTAGAGCTCTCCCTTCCCAGCCTCGTGGTGGGACTTGCTTCCATGTACCCTCCACTCTAAGAGCACTTTCCTCAGACTCTCTCAAAAAGTGGTTTCTAGCTCTTCCAACAGTTCCCAGTGAGAATGCCTAAGGGGCACTGCAGGCCAAGGGGAGACCTGGCCAGGACGGGAGCTCTGAGTAACACCGGGTGGCCACAGATCCTGTCGTCCCACTGAGAAGGGGACTTGGACATCTGCTTGCTCTGGCTGGCACTCTGTCAGCTGGCAAGTCAGAGTCAAGGGGCCTGGCTCCCTACAGGTGGCTCACACCTCAGCACCCCATCCTCTGTGCCAAGATGGACTCTCCTCCCTGCCGCCACCTTACCAAGCCCTACCTGCTGCCATCTCTCACCTGGATGAAACTAGCACCTCATCACTGGGCTCCCACTTCTGCACCCATCCTATAGACTCTGCAACAGAGAATCTTATGGAAATGAAGGCAGACTATAGACCTCCTTTGTTCAACCCCAAACCTCCAGGGGTACCAATCTCTGAGAAAAACCCATGCTCTCCCTCAGGACCCCTAAGGCCCTGGGACATCTGCAGGAACTCCCTGTCAGGTATAGCATGGATGGCACTCACTGTCCTCAGAGCCCAAATTTCAGTTCACCTGGGTCAGAACCCATCAGTCTCCACTTTGTAAAGTGCTTCCATGCTCTCTGCCCCATGGGCTTCTGCGTTCCCTGGATATCATTTCGATGAAGGTAGGGCGGCAACTGAAATGCTCATGCATTAGCTACTTGCCCCCTTCCCCTCTGTAGCTCCCAGAGGCCAGTGCCATCTGCAGGGCCTCCAGCAACCCACCATGGAACCTCACCGGAATCTTGAAGGTATCCACAGAGACCTGGTTCTCCATGGAGTCCAGTGAGGGCCGGCGAGCGCTGGAGGAGGAGTAGCTGACTGGGAAGGCCTGGGCTGGCCGACGGAAAGTCATCTCAGCCGAGGCAATGGGTGACTTGTGGGCATTCTTGTGGTAGCGGTGGATGCAGAAGGTGGAGAGCAGCACGGAGATAATGAAGGAGAAGAGCACAGCCACTGCGATCACCATACGGCAGAGCTCATCACATAGGGGGTCTGTGGACAGGGATGGCCTTGAGAGACAATGCTCCAGGAGGGTTCCCTCAAATCCCAACAAGAGCCAGCATAGCATTATTCTCTAGCCTGCCATGCCCACAGAGGCTGGGAAGTGGCTGCTGTGACAAACTATGAATGGCCTGGCAAGTGCTGCTGAGGTGAAGGTATGAGAATAGCTACAAACTCCAATAGCGCTGGCTGCACAGCAGGTACTGTTAGAGAAGTTTCCCTTATCTGGAGGCTGTTATCACCTTCTTACAGAGGAAGGAGAGGCACAGAGAGTGTCAGCAGCCTGCCTGAGGCCACACAGTAGAAGCAGTGCCCACAGCACTAGCACCAGACAGAGGAGGTCACATGAAGTGAAGTCAGCTCGCCCTGGAGGGCCACAGAGCGGTAAAATTCTTCCTCTATGTTTCCAATATCTTTTGTGTTTTCTTTATAAAAAGTGGGGAGGGTAGGAAAGTGGCTCAGGACCTAGGGCCATGTAATAACAACTCAAATACCAGAAAAGTGTCCCTGGGCTCAGGCAGGAAAGCTTCCCATGTGCACAGTGGGGTCCATGCTGTTCACCACACCTGCTGTCCCGGAAGGAGCACTTAGAGGTTCTGGCTGGGAGAGTGGGATCCCAGTTGAACAGTGCCAGGGGCCCAGCCAAGGCCCTGCACAAGGACAATCCGAGCAGATACTGAGGTATCTGGTGGATGATCTAATTTTCCAGCCCAACCTTTGTCATAGAACTTCAGGTCATAAGGCACTATATGGAAGCCCTGACCCATCTCCCTGTCAGTAAAGATGGGGGAACTGAGACCCAGAGGTAAGGATGAGGGTCTCTGGGTTTTCAACTGCCTTCTTGCAGTTTCCTCCCTGGCTTGCAGGGAGGTAAGGGAAGCCCTGCCCCACTCACCTTGGCTGTCTTCTGGCTCACAGAAGCACTTCTTCTCCTCAGGGAAGCAGTTGCAGTTACCAAAGCCGGCTTTAATCCCCCAGGGTTCCCCTGGCTCATGCCCACCAATGATGCTGCCGCCCCCTGGTGACAGAAGAAGCCTACTCAGCCTCCTGTGTGACCTGGCTAGCTAGCACTACCCAGACAAGAGTGTGAGTGGTCCCTCCCTACCTGATGTCAGCTGCTCACACCCAGGGTGGGAAGTCGGGGTGGGTGTATTGAGCTCAGAAGTCCAGATCATCTGGACAGGAGTCTCAGCATGACCTGTCCCCAAGCCAGTTCCCTGGTCACAGTGGGTGGGAGGAAGAGCCCATAGGCTGGTTGCTTAGGGTCTTTGCTGAGACCCGCACATGGCTGCTTTTCAGAAGCAGAGAAGGGGCAGCAGGGGTGACCAGCAGACAGGGGGGCAAGGAGCTGCACCCCTATGAGTTGGCCAGGGTGACAATGGAGTGTAGGTCAGGGTACCAGGCTCCCATATTTTCTGGGGGAGACAGCTCTTCATTAAATAAAACGTTAAGAAAAGGCTGGGCACATAAAACACAGGAACATGGCTGGTTTGGCTAAATTGTAGGAGGAGTCCAAGCCTCTCCCATTTGCCACTCCACCTCCCTGGGCTCTGTTCCAGTTCAGGTGGGCCGGGTAGGCCCGACAGGGTGCTTACGGAGGCAGTCCTGGGGGCAGATATGGGGGTTTCTGATCTCCACGGCATCACAGCGGCCATCAGGGCAGGTCCTGATGCTGGGGGAGCACGTGGAGAAGTTCCTGGAAATGCCTGCAACACACAGTGGGGTGGTCACTGCCACATGGGGGCACCACTCCTGCAATGCACAGTAGGCTTGTCACTGCCTCGAGGTGGCACAGCCCTGAGCAGACTTTCAGAGCCAGGAGGATTATATCCTAGGCCTTGAGGGTCAATTCTGCCCCTCTAAGGCCTGAGCAGAGAAAAACCATACATGCAGTCTCACCAGCAGGGGCATCCCTGATAAGCACTTGTGGGTCCTGAATGCACAGGGCAGACTGGGTGGTGAGGGATGAAGGGGTCGGCTGTCCCAGGGCTGTGCCAGCCTCATATCCAGGAGACCAGAAGAGGCCAAACAACACCGGGCCCATCTCAAAGCTGTACCATGAGAGGGACCCTCATAGTGGTGGTTGCAGCTTGCCTTATTTACTGCTCTTCAAACCTAGGCCAGCTTAGGTCCTTTCTGCTCTCTGGCCTGGGACCTCCCAAGTAGAGCCTCTCTGTCCCCTGCACATCCCCAGCTTTGGCCTAGACCTTCCCAAGCCCAAAGGGGTACCAGTCCTGAGGACCTTTGTTCTGTTGGCAATGGACAGCCTGAATGTCCTCGTACCACCCACACCCTGAACTCATGCCCACCTCCAAGCATCAGGAGCAATGGCAGGGACAAAGCTCTGGGAAAGAGACGAGGACTGAGAAGGGCCTGCACAGATCCCATTCCTACTCAGCCATTATCACCCCTCTTGACTGCCTGGCAACAGGGCTCTGGGTCTGCACGGGGCCTACCTTTGCCATCTCCCTGTCTCCACTCGCACCTGCCCGTCAGAGAGCCAAGACCACCGCACTCCTCACACTCAGACCGCCTCTTGCTGACCGCACAGGACAGGGGGCAGCCTGGCTCCTCAGCCATGTCTTGGGGTAGAAGAAAGTAGGTCACAGGGGCCAGCCTGGGCCCATTCTCCAGCCAGGGCCCACGAACAGGGGCAGCACTTGCTGAGTTGCCCCAGTGGGCTGAACCCAAACGGGAGGGAGTAACTCAGCACCAGTTAAGGGGAGTGATGGGGCTGCTGGGAAAGTGGGGTGGCACCACAGTTACAAAGAGGGGACAGCTATTGGGCTGGGATAATATGGAGGGAGGATGTGAGGTGGCCAGGCCTGGCCAAGGACACCAGGGATGCCCAGTTGAACCTGAATTTCAGATAAACAGTGAATATTTGCTTTGTGTGAGTATGTCCCTAATATTTCATTGACATATCTAGAAATTTGTCTTCCAAGAGATGGCAGAGGTCGCAATGGGATATACACCAAAACATTGGTTTTTGTTTGTTTCTTTGACCTGAAATTCCAGTTTAACCAAGATGCTGTGTGCTTTATCTGTCAGTCCCAAAGCAAGTGTATGTGCAGATGCTTTGACAGTGGTGATGGGGAGCAGCTCTGTTTACTATGTAGTCTCTCTGGGTTGAGCTGGTTCACACTCCCCTCTCTGTCACTCTTCCAGCTCTGCTCATGCACTGTTATTCCCATTTTATAGAGAAGGAGGCTCAGGCAGAGGGGAGCCACCAGTCCGTGAGAGGGAGCAGGACCAGGTCCCTTCTGTGGAGGGGAGGCCCACAGCACTATCATATCTCATCCATCCCCACCCTCCCTCCACAGGGCCCCAGAACTCACATGTCCCCTCCATGGTTACCAGCAATGGGGTCTGGGCCTGCCTGCGGGTTGGCCGGTCAGCAGCTACCACCGTGTACTGGAGCTGGGTACACTCGGGCCGTCGCAGGGCCTCTGTGTCATTCACGAACAGGGTCCCGGTGGCATCCTCAACTGAGGTGACCACTGCCAGGGCACTGCAGTTGGCACCAGAGAGCTGCAGTTTATACTGCACATGGATGCCGGTGAACTCCTGGCAGTGGTCCACAGAGACTTTCCCAACCTAGGCATGGGGCAGAGGGGTTGCCTTAGTTGGGTGGCTGAAGAGGTTTGTGATGTTGTCTGGAGGGACTTGTGGCAGTCCGAGTCCTGGAACAGTCCCCTGCTCACCTGAGAATGGCAGTTCCCCACTCCGTGAACTCCCCATCCTCCATGCCCCGTCTACCCGCTTGGCCCTGCCCTGCCCTGCCCAGGACATCGCACCACCATACACCCCTGCTTCTAGGAGCGGGAAACTGAGGTCTACTTTAGTGGCTGGCACTCTAGGGAAAGGCTGACACACTGGCTCATTCCTCACTGGCTCCCGCATTCAGGCGCAAAGGCCAACTGGTTCCCTCCTATTTACCACACTTGCTGTTTCTGGCCAGGCCAGTTTTGCCCTGGGAACCACCAGTTCCTGTTCTCACTGTATATAGTTGGGATGGCCCACCCCTGCCAGGTCACCAACCTGGTCAGGGCACAGCAACTGGCCACATGATCATGTAGAGTGTTTATCTGTCTCACATAGGACCAGCGGCATTCCTGGGATTTTGGCTGAAACCTTGGGAAAGAGCAGCTGCCTTGTCACATCCTACCATCCTTGATTTCTCCCTTCATGAAAGGCCCAGGGTAGTGGCAAGTCAGGGAGTCTGGGTATGTACTAGGGAGGAAGAGGACACCCTCCCCTTCCTGTGCTGGATCCAGGTGGCTGCTGGAATTGAACCAACCACAGAAACTACTATTAAGACAATAATATGTGCCCCTAAATATGACATTCACAGCTGCTCTGTTAGGAGGGAGCAGCATGTTAAATCATATGCCTGCTGTCATTTCAAGTAACTTTAAAAGTGCTTACATTCTAGAAAGAACTGCACCAAAATGCTAAACAATGATTTATCTTCTTTGACGAATACTGATTACTCTTATTTTTTCCACTTCTGATCATTATTCTCCTATGACAAATATAAATGCACTTATAGCAGAAAAGCAGAAGTGCTCCCCACTTACCCCTACCCTCCAGCAGAAGGCACCACTATTAATAAATTCTCATTGATGAAGTTCTGTTTTTGAACATATGGAGCCACGTGACACCAACATATCTGCAAACCACTTTTTCACTTAATCTACCTGGGACATCTTTCCAAGTCAGCATACGTATATTTGGTGTTGCTCTTACATTAATACAAAACATTTTTTAAAGATATCAAGAAGGGAGAGGATCTGTGTACATGTCTCTCTCTAGGTCACTCTGTGTACTTATTAGCCCAGGGATGGGGTGTCACCCACTCTCAGCCCTGCTTGCAATCTGCTAGATGGAGTGTCCCAGCCTGAGGGTTCCCCACCCCGCAACCTCCCTCCCAGGGTGGCAGTGGGCTGAAGGCTCACCTGGGCAAAGCGGCGAGCCCGCCTGTTCAGAGAGAAGGAGTAAGCACTGGGCAAACGCAAGCTGACTGGCAACACGGACACGTTGAAGTGGAGGAGGAGGGTGCCCTTCCCTGAGCCCTGGAAATCCGAGTCGTTGACCAGCACAGCCAGCTGCAGGGTGCGGCTCTCTGATATGGGGAGGCTGCGGTTGAGAACCAGCCCTGTGGGAGGGGGCATAGTGATGACTGCCTCATGCCACTGCATGCCTACTCCCAGATGCATGCCCTGCCCACATATGCACACAGGTGAAAACACATACCTTCACACACACAGTGTATGGAAAGAAGACCTAGCAGCTGGCAATAAGTTAGAACCACTGTTTAAATGTTAGGTGTTGTATTGAGCTGGAAGTCCAGAGAGCCCTTCCCAGCTGGGGGGTAATGTGTATGTAATGTGTATGTGTGTGTTGAGTATGGGGTATGTGTGTGTATGTGTGTGGGATGTGTTGTATGTATGTTGTGTATGGGATATATGTGTGTGTCTATGTAGGGGGTATATATGGAGTATGTATATGTGTGAGGGTGTCTGTGTGAAGTATGTTGTGTGTATGAATGTGTGTGCATGGGGGATTGTGTGTGTGTGATGTGTAGGAGGTATATGTGTGTGTCTGTGAGGAGGTATGTATGGAGTATATATGTGTGTGAGGATGTGTATGTGTAAGCTGTGTGTGTAGGAGTAGATGCATGTGGTATGTACGAGGTGTGTGTGTGTGATGTGTGGGCACACAAGAGGTAAAGACAGGACAACACTGAGGCCCTGGGAACACTGTGCTGGCCCACCAATTCCCCCAGAGAACT
This sequence comes from Mormoops blainvillei, assembly GCA_004026545.1. NCBI lineage: Eukaryota > Metazoa > Chordata > Mammalia > Chiroptera > Mormoopidae > Mormoops > Mormoops blainvillei. Next base: position 125,537 of record PVJD01004260.1, read on the forward strand.
CTCAACAGTAGCAGTCTCCAGTGCAGCCTGGACTCCATGGCCCCACCCTGGCCTCAGAGCTTGTATACCTCTGTCACTGGCCATGAGCCAAGGCTGTGGGGACAGAAGGATGGAGGCAGGGGGCTCTGGTACAGAGCACAGGGTGAGCATGCCAGGGCATGGGTGATGCTTTCCCAGAAACAGGGTAGGAGGCCTTCAAAGTCTTGGTAGTGGAGGAAAGGATGTGAAACGAACAGAATCAGGCCAGGCAGAAAGTGGTATAGGCACCAGTGAACTGGGTTCCCCCAGAAGCAGATCCCAAGACAAGGATCCAAGTATAAGTGGGATATTTGGAAGGTGATCCCAGAAAACATGGGCAGGAGGGCTGGAAAGAGAGGCATGGGGGCCAGACAGCTAATGAAGATGCTCCGTTCTGTAGGTGAACACTGCTGTCACCTGGTGCCTAGCCCTGCAGGTACATTCCAGCAGTCAGACAGGACAACTATCTCAGGGTCTTCCAGCTCAAGGGCATGGAGCTGCTACTGTAACACCAACTGCGGTTAGTAGAGAGCTGTTGGCAGGAGGGGGGTGGGGTAATAATCCTTGGGCACTTGGGTACCTGAAGGGCAGCAAAGTAGGTGCCAGGGCCCGAGGAAAGACTCAGGCAAGGACATACGTTTGCAGTGGGCGGTGAGCCCCAGCGTGGTCAGCATGGGGAAGTGTGATGGTGTTCTGCAGGGGTCAGCCATGGGGAAGTTCAGGAAGAGAGGATAGCTTGTAAAAACCCACCAAGGTGGCTGAGGTGAGCCCAGCAGAGACAAAGGGCTGGGAAGAGGGTGGAGGGAGCGGCTGCCTGGGGTTCAGAGGGCCAGACCAGGTATCGGTGTGTACAGGGTGCTTTCCTGCCCAGGAACAGGGACTGCCGATTTCCTGGGGTCCCAGCCAGGCCATGCTCAGTCCCTCTTACTGTAGTCATGCACGGTTGCTCGAATGAGGCTGCCGTTGGCCTGGACCAAGGTCTCATTGGGTGAGTGCTCCACACGGAAGGTCTGGAGGGCCCAGGCATCTCCAGGGAGCAGTGTGCTTGTGTATCGCCTCAGGAGCTCCCCAGACGCTGGTACCACATCTGAATCAAAGACATGCAGTGTGGCCACCACAGTGCCCTGCAGAAAACAGGAGGTTCCAGTGAGATCTCCTGCAGCCTAAGACTAAGAAAGGGCATGTGCCCCACATGTGGGTTAGGTATGCACAGAGCTGACTCCAGGGACAGACTGACCTGGGTTCAAGTCTCCACAGAGTCACTTGCCAGGCTGGCCTAATCACCCTCCTTGGGCCACTCTGCCACACTTCATTTGTGCAACAGGTGTGATAGGTATCTACAGACTTCCTGTAAGGATGAATTACAGCAGGTGCCTGGTACTCTGCTGACAGGTCTCATCCAGGTCCACACAGAGCAAAGTGAGCACTCTACTCTCCCCTGAGGCAGCTCTGCCTCACAGGGTGGAGAGTTAGCACAGTGTCACTCAACGATACATGGCAAAGCCAGGATCCATACCCAAGTGTATTTCAGAATGCTCTCCTGCAAGTATCTGTACACCAGGCTGGAGAGCATTGTAAGGAAGGTTCTAAGCAAAGTCACAGGGCACCTCTGCTCTCTTTGCTAACTGGGTTCCCTGCTGTCACCCCAAGGCAGCCTTGCCAGACTCAGGGACATTTCCTCACAAGATGCGCTTTTTTTCCCATTGCCACCCTGACCAACCTAGTCTTAGAGTGCCCAGAGAGGCAAGCAAAGACAACATACCACCTGCCCCCCCTCCCACTGAGACTGTGAGTGCCAGCTGACTGGCTGTAGGAAGCCTGAGGCCCAGCAGGTGGCAGTTCGCTCTATTTATGTGACAAGAGAGATTGGGGTTAGGCTGGGCAGGGGATGGCCCCAAAGAGTTTCCAGTCCTGCCTTTCCTCACTCCTGGACTACCCTCCAGGAACCTTAGAAGTGCCCCTGTGAAGGCTGAGTGTTGGTGGAAGGGAGTGTCCTTCTGGTCTGCTGCTGTCCTCTCCCCTCCTGGGGGGCACAAGTGTGCTCCCAGATGCATGCCCTCAGCCTTGCCTGTCTGCTGGGATACAAGCTGGGCTCCCAGGGCCCTGGCTTCCCCAGTTAGGGGTCAGCTGGGAGCTGGCTGGGTTGCCCTGGAGGCAGGTAGAAAGCTGACAGACAACCAACAAACAAAAAATGACTAGAGGAATGGTCATCCTGATGGCTACATGGATAGACACCCAAATAGACCAAGGAATAAATGACAGAGGCAGAGAGAGACACTGAACAAATAGACAAAAGACAATAGACAAGCACATGGTTGGGGGGGGGGGGCAGGCACCTCCTTCCGTTTGAACTCCACTATGGCGCTAACGGTGTCATCACCCTCGAGAAAGGTAGGCGGTGAGTCGTCCTCATCATACACAGTCACGGGGAAGGGCACCATTACATCCTCATCACGTGCACCCAAGTGCACCGTGCAGGCTGCCACCAGCTCATACTTCTCTTGTTGTTCGCGGTCCAGGGCCCAGCGCGTGCTCACCTCTAGGTTGTCTGAGGCGCAGTAGAAGGGCAGATTCGCACCTGCACACCAAGCAAACCAGGGACCACCAGTGTGATTCTGGGCTGGAGACATGCTGAACTGCCTTGTTCAAGGGCCCAGCAGGAATGGTGGCAGGGAGGGGCTCTGTGGTGCTCCCCCTGCTTGGCTAAGCAGGGGGCACAGTGCTCCAAGGACAGTCTGTAAGGCTGTGTTAATGAGCTTTTCTGTAGCTGCAGCCTTCCCTTATGCTGACAAAGGGAGTGGGGACTAGGAGGCCTGCATCAGGTCCTCACCCTCATCACCTATGAGAGTGCTGCACCCCTTGCCCACCTTTCCCCAGCTGTGGAGTGACACCAGCTCAGCCAGGCTGTAGGCCCAGAGATCCAGCTGCCAGCATTTGCTGCTTTTTGAAAAAATGTTAGTTTTTTTAAAATATGGAAGAAATACGTGCTCATTTTAGAGAATCTGGAAGTAAAGCCGTAATCCCACCACTTGAAAACAAATACAGAGGACATTTGGTGAATGGTTTGATGTTAACACACAATACTTCTGACTGCCAGATTCCGCATTCCTGCTCTATAGCTCCCGGCTGTCTGGCCTGAGGCTGGCTGCTGTGCTCTGTGTGCCTGTTTCCTCACCAGAAGATGAGTGGATGAGAATAATGTGCTTGCTTCTCACCAGGCACTTCTACACTTTTACTGACTCACGTACCTTCCCACAACACAGTGAGGGGAAGACCAGCAACAACAACACACTCTTCAATCCAAGCCTGTCCTGGAATTTCATCCCCCAGGTAAAACCCAGAAAAGGGGAAAAGCCAAAGGTTTGAAGGTCAACACAGGAGGGTTATGTCACCTCCATTTGGTAGGAAATCACAGGACTTTCACATCAGAGCCACATATTAACATGTGGATTACACATATGGGAAATGCTTATCATATAATGTTTCCCTCTGCTGTTTATGGAAAAAAAAAACATGCTCAATAAAATTTAATTATGTAATTTTTAGCCAGAAAGAACAGCATGCTAATCCATATGCTTTGCAATAATCTTGCGCAAAGACAGGTATCCCTGCCAGGGGGCAAATCAAATGTGATGGGGCAGTGTGCATGACTACTTTTATTTTGAGTTTTTTTTAACATTATCACTGTGTGTGTGCAATAAACCTGGTATGAATCCAGGTTCCACATACTAGCAGTCCAGCCTCTGTGTCCTCTTTGAATCCCAGGTCCTTGTCTTTAAGTAGTGTCTCACGTGACTGCTCAGCTGCCTTTCCTCATTTCCACTGGGATCCAACTCCCCTCCCCTATGCCACCCAGGACCGGCATGCGGTCATCTGAAGGCAGGACCAGCTCATCAAGTAGGCTGTCTTTGTAGCTGTTCAGGCAGAATCCTGGAACCTTGTTTGGTCTCCTCTTTCCTTCGATACCACACATTCAACTCATCAAGAAATTTTGCTGGATCTTCCTTCAAAACATGCCCAGAACATGGCTGCTTCTCACTGCCCCTCCCAATCCTCATCCTCTTGCTCAAGAATTCCTCCTGTAGTCTCCCAGTTTTCTCCAAGATTCCCCCTCTAAACCACTCCACCCCAAATCATTCACAGCAGCCAGGCTAATCCTTTAAAGATAAGTTAGGTCCTGTCAATGCCCTCCTCAAAATCCTTCCATGATTCCCTAGTCCCTCATGGGGAAGCCCTGCCCACTCCCCACGGATTTCTCCGCCCTCAGCCAATTCTACCCTCCCTTGTCACTCACAACACTCCAGCTTCACAGGGTCCCACCTTGGCACTCTCGAAGGGGCTAGCCCTGCTGCCTGGCACCTCCTACCCTGGCCGCCCAAGTGAAGATAGCAGTCTGCACCACTCCACATTTTCTTGGCTTTACTTCACACCTGGGGCCTTTTGGAGGCCACCTGATTTCCTAGTACATGTGTGTTTTCCACCTTTCACAGGAGTGGAAGCTGCAGGCAGGCAGGATTTCTGCTGGTTTTGTCATGTCCTTAGCCCTTAGAGCATGCCTGGTCCACTGCAGGTGTATGACAGATGCTTCTGTAGTATTAAATGAATGATGTGGCGGTGAAGAGTAAACCACATGGTTCACATTGTGGGCTCACAGCACTGTGCCTGGTACCCAGTAGGCACTGAGGAATGGATCACGAGGCTGACACTCACCTCCCAGGAGCCTGTAGGCCATGCTGACATTGGGGCAGAGGAACTGCATGGGCAGCAGGCGAAACTGGTGGAAGGTTCCAGGAGGTCTGTTTTCCCGAATGCGGAAGGAGAAGCCTGTCTCGGGGAAGCAGAGCTCTTTGGGTTTGAGGGAGCCACATGCTGGGAAGGTGGTGTTGATGAAGGAAAAGTACACACGGGCACAGCCTGGCCACTGGCATTCACCCTCACGCAGGGATGTGGGTAGCAGGAAGACCTGGACGTAGACGGTAAGTAGGGGAAAGCCACCATCTGCAGGGAGAGAGAGAGAGAGAAGTCAGACCCAGTGGGGTGTCAGCCACACCTGTCGGGTTGTGTGGAACAGAAAGGGAAGGAGGCAGGAGGTCCAGAGTTGGTGTAAAGCCCAGTCCTCATCATGGTCCTCAGGGCTCTGCTGGGCTCTCTTACTTAGCTGTCAACTCCTGCTTGCCCCACACTGACTAGAGGAGCATCACAGGTTCACCTCTCTCGTCATTCAAGTTTCAGCTCAAATACTCCTCCTCAGGGAGGTGCCCCAAGTGCTGGGTCTAAACCTCCCCATGCCCCCGTACTGTCTCCCCCACCAGCCTCTCTATCACTCAGAAGGGTACCCTAAGCCCAGGGTCTAGCACCCCCTTCCCCAGGGCCGTTTCTGCTAATATGGGCCTCCCCTTCATATCCTCCCCCAAGCAATTTCATCATGGAGCTTTTCTGTGGAGGCACATCCTGTGGTCAGAGTACCTAGCACCTACAGGTGGGATTTCTAGCAAATTTCATCATGGGGCACCACAGTTGACTGCCCTTCCAATGAGGTCTAGACCTCTGCTAGAGTCAGGGACTCTTTCTGAACCCTCTTTCTTGGCCCTAGGGTAGTGGCTGCTCCTCATGTTTGCTTTTCCCGTATTCATTAGTTCGCTTTGTCTCTCACTAGACTGTTTTTCATTGCTCCAATCACCTGTTGTAGTTACTAATTCTCTATATAAATTTTCCCTGTTTAAATAACTGTGATTTCTCTCCTGACTCTACCCAACAGGTAGGTGCATGAGGTTGCTCTCCAGAAAAGGCCTCTTATGAAATGGTACGCTTAGCAAATTCCATTCTGGCCTCTACTCCATGGACCCTGGCTCTTCACATTCCCAAAGGGGGCTTAGGATATAGATGATGGCAAGTAAGTGTGTGCATTAAAAAAATATCCACCTCAGACACCACGTCTTTTAGGAACCATCTCGGGTACATTCTTTACTTGGGATCCCTGATTTTACTTGACAAATGGGTACAGTCATTCTGCCCTGCTGGGCAGTGCCACCCAACTGGATTCAGAGGTTGCCTGCCTCTTACCCACACATGGAAGGCTCAAGGCTGATGTGAGGGTCCACTGGGGAGCTACTGGGTATACAATCACCATTTTGTGCCCCAAGGCAAAACTCTATTTAACACCCCTTCTTCCCCTCTGTACCAGGGTAACACATAGTCTTCACTTAGGCTCTGACCTCTGTGCTGAGGATCTGGCCAGGTTTTCTTTCCACTCCACCTTCCTCCCTGACACCAGACCAAATCCCCACCAGGTACCAAGGGCAGCTTGCTTCTTCTCTAGAAAGTTCCAGATTATTTATTAAATATAAATCTTGGGATTTTTTCCAGCCCCTATTCAACCCGCTCTTATAGCCCTAAATCCTTGTTAACCCAACTGGTAAAGTCATCTGGGTCCAGCATGGAGAGAGCACCCACATCCTCCACACAGGTTCTTCAAAATGCTAGCAGTATCAGAAAGCCCCAGGGTCATCAGTAGCCCCCAAACTAGTCCTGGTTCCCTCGCCAGGCTGGACATAGACTCAGGTCAACCTCTTTCACTCTTACACAGCAGGAGTCCACCCTCTGAGCCTTAGTGTAAGTGTGCCATTGGCTATGGCAGGAGAAGAAGGGGTAGGGGCAGAGCTTTAGCTCCCTTACTTCGGATGCTAAGTTTCTCCCAGGAACTGTGGTCCAGGCTCCAGTTAAGGTAGAGAAGGCCTGTGTCCTCCTGGATGCGAATCCAGTCATTCTCATGCAGCCGTGTGCCATAGGCGCTGTAGAGGTGCTGGCCAAGGCGGAAGGTGGGCACCTCCTCGGGGGCATCACGCAAGGCATGGACATACAGCAGGGGCATTCCGGCTGGCTGGTCCACGTACAGCTTCTCCCAGTAAGCATCCCTGGAGAAGTAGAGTCCCAGCGGGGCTGCAGGGAGCAGGGAATCGAGTAAGGGAGGAGGAGGGAGTGATGACTGAGCCAGAAGGCCTCCTGGGCAGGCCTCCTGGGCAGACTGGCATTCCACAGTGGCTTTATTTCACACATTGATAAAAGGTTCTCATGGACCAAAAAAAAAAAAAAATATTTTTTTCACTAATTTAAAACTGTGAACTCAGTGAGACTCTCTCATCTGTAGTCCCAAGAACATTGACGCAATTATTTGTATAGCTAAACACTAGCTGAAAATGTAATGCTTTAAAACAGAAAATGGAGGAAAAGGAGCAGTATACAACAGTTGCAAAATCATTCTCAATTCTCCAAGCTTGATAAGCACATGAACAATACACATGGGGAGTTCCTGCAGGCTTTGGAACACATCACCTGGAGCCAGATAAGCAGGGCAGGCAAGAAGCACCAAACACGAATCAAGCAACTTTGTTAAAAAGTAACAATTTTTTTTATCTAAACTTAAACACACTCCTACCATATGACCTAGAAATCCCACTCCATTTGTCCAAGAGCAATGAAAACATATGTCCATCAGATGACTTATTCACAAATGGCAGGACTACTCACAGTCATGAACTGGAGGCAACTGCGATGCCCTTCAGGGGTGAATGGATAAGCCAACAGCACAGCATACTATGCAGTAATGAAAAGGGATGCACTATCCATACAGGCAACGATCTGGACAGGTCTCAGACATCAGGCCAAGCAGAAGACATCAGGCACAAAAAAAACACACATGGCACGATTCTAGACTGATTTTAGGTGATAGAAATCAGACTGGCTACCTGTTGCGGGTGGGGAGGCAACAGAATGGGAAGGGTAGGAGAGAACATTCTGGGGAACATAAAGGTTTCATATCCTGATGGGGTGTGGGTCACATGGGCACATCCACCTGTCAAAATGTACAGCCAAGATTTGTGAATTTCAACCTAAGTAAATTGTGCCTAAAAAACTGCTCACTGAGGGGCTGTGGGTATGTAGAGATGGGAATGCCACGAGTAAGGCAGATGCTGACCACAGCCAGCAGAAGGGCATGCATCAACCACTGGCGATCTGAGATGCTGCCAGTGGGTCCCAACTCCCAAGGCTTGCAGGGAACCCTGCTGAGGGGGAGGGGAGGGCAGGTGTGCATCCACAAGATGGCACACAGACCTGGGCAACCTGGGTCTTCCAGGGGCCCATGAAACTACCAGCTCTTCTCAGTGTGCCTTCTGTTCCACAGAAGTGGGGTCTTCATTCTTGCTCCAGGGTACCAGCACAGGAACACTTTGTAATGACTTGATGACCCAGCTTATGTCATGAGAGGCAACACAGCCTCTGCAGGCTTGTTCTCTTTGGACACACACCCCTGGCGCTGGTCACTGGAAGAACCTACTGTCTTTGGAGCCACCCCGCAAGGAGGGCTTTGAAGATGGATCTTGTCAAGGGAGAAACACTCCACCCAGAGTGCCACAGCTGTCAGGGAAGTAGAAGCATAGCCAGTATGGGCTCCTTCTCTGGGGAGTCTACTTGAGCGCACACACTTTCAGTGGTTTAGGAGCTAGGAGGTGGGATGAGGTAAGCTCCTGGGAGCCCCTACCCCCAAGGTAATCCAGTCCCACCCCCTCTCAAAACTGACTACATTTTCCAGGGCAGAATAGGCCCCATCTGCTCTTGGTTCACAGAGCCCAGTTCTGCAGAATCCATATGGGGCCCAGTCTGTTGCTGCCAAAAGGGATTTTTGGGCTGGGTAAACAGGTAAGCAGAAACAAATTTAAATGCATTTAAAATGCTCTTCAGATGGTCCCTGAAGCAGCATATGGTTGCCTTAATGCTCCCCCTTGTCACAAACACCTTTGGATGGAAAAATACATGCTGCAATGTGCTGTTGGAGGAGTGGGGGAGGATGTGGGTGCAGGGCCAGCCTCAAGGGGATATAGCCTGGGCAGTCCCAAAGGGCCCATGCTTGGTTTAACGCTCTGCTGTCACTGTCTTGAAATTCTTCATAATTTTAGAACAAGGGGGTGCACATCTTCAGTCTATACTGGGTCACACAAGCAATGCACCTAATCTTAGTGGGTGAATGAGGGGAGCTTAGGATGGGCCACTGGTGTCAGCTTCCACAGCCTGCAGAGTGCTGGCCTCCTATGGACCTCTTTCTCCAGGGGAGGACTTGCTGGAGAGAGCAGCAGCCAGTGTAGGTGCCGACAGGCCTCACCTTTGCATAGGTACATATTCTATAAACCTCTCACTTCAGATTCAAAACCACTGTCTGCATATCCCTTTACTCCCCCATTTCACAGTTAAGAACACTGAGACAGGGAGGTGAGGTGTCACCAAATTCAAATAGCTAGAGATTCTACATCTTGGAGTTTAGCACAATGGCTAACAAAGTGGTGGCAGGAGTCAGAATAAAGGCAGCTGCTGAGACTGTTGGGAGGCCCAAGGCCATTCTGGATGACTCCCTACCCCCACTGCTGGCACCTTTCTGCCAGGCAGGACTGCCTACCACCTGCCTCTGGTACTTTGGGCAGGTCAACAGCAGGACTTGCAAAGCCTTTCCCACCCCTGCCTTCCACATCTGAAAGGCCATGGGATGAAAGAATCCTCCCCTGACACCTAGTCTAATATCTTTTGCCTAGATGGCCTTGGCTAGCATCATCCTCCAGCAGCACCCTGTGGTTTTGATTCCTCGGGTTGCCCTAGGGCCCTGGCATCATGCTGAGGGGTGAGGAGCTGGCCTTTGCTCACACAGGACAGGCAGGTCATGTACCCCTGCCAAGAGACCACAGGATACTGCAAGACTTGTATGTGCCTACACACATACATGTTATAGTGTTTGTGCACATAGGTGTGCAGGATATGGAAATGGAGACAGGGTCCACCAGCCCAAGACCCCATCTTCTCCCACCCTGTCCCTGCCTATAGGGAAGAGATGCAGAACTAACATTTAATGGGGTGAAGTGCCATCCTATTCGCAGCAGGGCCTTCTTCAGCATCTTCTTTACAAGTAAACCCCACAGAATTTGCCACGTGGGAACTGCAAGTTTCTGTCACCTAGCTATGGTTTTGCTTTTCCCTTTACCTTTCTGTAGCCTGGCAAGGCAGGTTCCAATTCTCCATACTTGGTTGAGATGTTTAATTGATTTATATGTGATGCAAACAGAACAAGGCCTGAGCCCTCTCCTCCCTCTTATTTATTAAATACAACCCTTCACAAGAGCACACGCATGCACACGTGTGCACACATGTGCACATTCTCATGCCTTCGTGGGACTCTCTGAGTACCTCCTCTGCAGTGAGCAGGATCCTAAGCCTCATCAGTGAAGGCCACTGTAAGCACACAAGGGCTTTGCTCCTGCTTCTCGCTATCTCTCTGGTTTTTCTAGCTCCTGCTGCACAGAAATGTGGAGAAATCTTACATGCTCTGCTCCAGCTGTATGCAGTCCCTAGGCGCCTGCATAGCCCATGCCTGAGCCCAGCAATCACCTTCCTGAAGCCCTACAACACAGATGTTTCTACATGTCTGTCTATAGCCCTGATTCCCCTGTTCCCTAGAAGGTTACCTCCTGCCGGCCTCATGACTATAAGCCTGCCCTGGCCCAGATCACCCCACCAACTTCTCCATGTACAGGCAGCTGCAACCCAGCTCCCCCAGTGAGCTCTGAACCCAGCCTGGAAATGAGTTTCCTCCCCTGGGTACCCTCCCTCAGCCAGAGGATACTCACAGAGCTCTTGTAAGAGGGGCACCCTTCCCTAGAAATAAGAGAGGGGCTAGGAAACACCAGGAACTGCACATGCATGCACTGCCCTGGCAACTGGGGCATCATGGCATGACTCAACAGAAAGAAGCTTGTAGGCCATATGTGTCAGGCTAGGAAGGTGATTGGAAAGAGGGACATACCCTACCATCTACTTCTGCCATGATGGGAATTCTGGAGGTCATCTTTGAATAGTGGAGCATACAGAAACATTGCACTCTTTGCATTCCCCTCCCCTCACTGGTCTGGTCAGCTGGCTTGGGTTCCAGGGCTTGCAGGCCTTAGTGAGCATGTGATCCAGGAGCATTTCTGGTGCCCCTCTATGAGCAATCCCTTGCCTGCCTGGCCAGAAGCACAGCAGGTACTGGGCCAGTATGGCATAAGGGGTCCACCAGCCTGGGCCTCTTCCCATGCAGAGGCCCAGGCTGGTGGGCCTTGGAAGTTGTAGGGTTCAGTGGCTATTCCCTTACCCCTCATCTGCATTAGAAGCTATGGTGATGCTGGGAACCAAAGTGAGCACTCTGGGGAATGGAGCTATGGATGAGTATGGAGCATAGCTGCACCGTAAAGCTGACACTAAAGAGATGGGGAGCAAGTGCTGGACCAGTGGGCAAAGCTAAGGAAGGAACAGCATACCACGTGTGGGACTTTGGCTCACACACACAGACTCCAAGGATGTCTGAAGCAGACCATGACCAGAAGCACGCTAAGCCACCTGTGCTTTCAGAAGAACAGTACTTTTAAATGGGAAAGGAATTCCAGGTGCAGCCTGGTACTGCAGCCTGGCCTGGCAGAGGGTAGCAGGTTTATTTTTCTTTGGATATTTTAGAAGGAATGGGCTTTGAGGGAGAAGGTTGCCTTTATTTCTAATTGTATGGTCATTAAAATAAAAAGATTCCTTTTCCTCTCCACCGAATTATGTCTCCAGAATTTTGCCTGTTTGGCAAAGAGCTGCAGGACCCCCATTGGCTCTTTCTTGGTAACAGTAATGGCACCCAATATGGGGCCCCAGTCGCTCATGGGAGGTCAACCCCCCACCCTGTGCCAAGGAGTGGGGCTGTAGGGTTTCCCAGTTGCTGGGAATTTCTCTGCATGCCCACTAGAGGCATTAGCCATTTAAACACCCTTGGCAGGTAGAAAGGAAATGGGTCTGGGAAGGGAACAGATTCTGGAAAGAAGAAAGGATCACCTGAGTTTTGAGGCTGCAAACCAGGATCTGGGTGAAGACTGGCTGAGTTTTGGGTAGGCCACTGCTTAGGGAACACTGTTTGTTAGAATGGTTGACAGAAAACTTCCTTGTGAGCATTCGTTGTGCTAATGGAGCCGTGGATGTCAGTTTTGTCTGTATATTCCCTGGTTGCCTGGCTTTTTCTGGTTATAGGGTAGGGCCTGCTGTGTATCTGTGCCAGCAGGGGTTGTTCTGGGTTGGTTCCTAGAGGGAGCCCGGTGGGTAGAATTTTAGTGGACTGGAGTATGTACAACCATTATCCAATGTCTAAAGAGGTATAGGTTTAATATTGTAATTCTGTCGGCCTACATACATTTTAGATTGTGGGTAAAGGTGGCCCATGGATGATTCCCTAGATTATTGTGTGATTATGCAGTTGGAACAGTATTGCCAACAAATAGAATGAAATCCGTTATGTCAAGGCATTTATGTAGTTGCATAATAGGGTTTCACCAGAGACAGAGGTCAGCTTGATGATGCAGAGAAGGGACAGGGCCCTGAAATCTCTTTCTGAAAGTAGGACACAGAAATAAGAGGATGAGGAAATGAGCCTCTTTAATGCCCTGTACTCAAGGGACAAATGTTCATAGCAGGAGGACCTATTCCATCATCACCCTCATGACTAGCTACCCCTGAAATAGGGCCCAGAGAGCCAATGGTCTCACCCCTATATGAGAAAGGATGGGTCTCCCCCTTGAGTACCTGCCAGGTCACCCAATGCGGCTAGGGAGCATCCCTATCTGGAGCAAGGCAGTTCCCTCTGAGGCTATATCCTATAGGTGGAGTAAATCAGAAAGTTCAGCCTGCTGGCTACCATTGGGCCCAAACTCCATTTTCTACTTCAGACTTAATGAACTGTAAGAATTCCAACCCCTCATAGGGAGGATCTACAGAAAATGGCAGATCTTGTCACTTCCATTTTTGCCACTCATCATCCAAATTGGGCAGATGTACAGGCTATCCTTAACATCTTGTTAACTGGAGATGTGAGATGGCTGGTTATAAATAAGGCTAATGAAGAGGCCCAATGCTTCCACCAAGAGAATCCCAAAGGGACCCCTAACCCAGCTGGAGCAATTCCCTTGACAGAGCCTGACTTAGACCCAAATGATGGAGGCCTAGTCTTCCTGGAACATTACAGAGGGTACATTTTGCAAGGACTTAAGAAAGGGATGCCCAAGCAAAAGAGCCTGCATATGGTGCAGGCCCTTCAGCAAAAGCCAGGTGAGGATCCTTCCGAATTTTTAGAGAGGGATCTATCAGGCCTATAGAAACCGCACTAATGCTGATCCATGGGCACGAGAGAATGTGCAGGTGGTGAACATACTTTTATAGGGCAAAATGCCCTGTATATCAGAAAGAAACTCCAGAGTTTAAATGGTGCTTTGGGAATGAATTCCTCTCAGCCGGTAGATACAGCTTTTAAAGTCTACAACACCTGGGAAGCAAGGAAGATTAAATCAGGTAACAGTGTTCTTAGAAACTGGGTAGAGGGATCAGAAGAAGTGGCAGGAACCTAAAGGGGAAAAGAGAGGTCCGCTAAGCATCAATGTGCCTATTGCAAGGAGGAAAGCCATTGGAGAAAGAAGTGCCTGAAACTCAAAGGGAAAAGTAAAGATGAGAATCCTCACCAAGAAATGCTAAAAAGGTATGGGATGTCTGATGATGAATGAGGAGGTCCAGGGGCTCCCTTGGACATCACCCAACATATTACTATTTCCCCAGGGGAGTCCCAGACACAGTTGGTGGGAAATAAGCCAATTGATTTCTTGTAGGTGCAGGAGCTACTTACTCAGTGCTGAACACAAAAGTAACCAAGAAAAGTTTGGATGCAATAAAGGTTACTGGAGTGACTGGACAATTACAAAATAAGGTATTCCTTCAACCCCTAGAATGTTAGCTTGGGAATTGGAGGACTGTACAATTTTCTTTACATGCCAGACTGTCCCATTCCATTGCTGTGCTGAGGTTTACTTTGTAAATTGTATGCACAAATAACTTATTTTCTGAAAAGAAGTGATTATGTATAGAGGTCCCACTGGAACATGCTGTCCAGCTCCAGTATCTCCTAACTTGCCTGGAAGGTCCCAAAGGTGAATTATTCCCACCTAGATCTATGAACAGGTTGATTGAACTGTTTAGGCTGATGGAACCCAAGGTAAAGTAGTTAACATGAAACCAATAAAATTCACCTTAAAAGAAGGGGCATGGATCCCAAGGAAGAAGCAAAGAGGAACTTTAGAGGGGATTCAGCCAATATTGCAGAAGTTCTTAATATTAGGACTAATTCAACCATGCCAGTCTCCGTATAATACTCCCGTTTTGCCAATCAAAAAGCCTCACTCTGATGAATATCAATTTGTATGGGATCTTAGAGCCTTAAATAACATTCTTCAGGACATTCATTCTACTGTGCCCAACTCCTATACTCTCTTGACCATGGTGCCTGGAGATAGCAAATGGTTTCCAGTCCTAGACTTAAAAGATGCCTTTTTCGGCATCCCAATAGATGTACTGGTTCAACTGCTGTTTTGTGTTTGAATGGCAGGACGCAGAAACAAAAGCCATGTTCCAATACTGCTGGACTGTACTGTACAAGGTTTTAAGAACTCCCCATATATATTTAGGGAAGTATGAGCAGAGGACTTAACAGATATTCCTTTGAAATCAGGAGTTGTTCTGCAATATGTAAATGACATATTGATAGCTAGTAATACCTACGAGGCCTGTTTGCTCAACACAATAACAGTTCTAAATCATTTGGCAGAAGGGGGATATAAGGTATCATCTCACAAACACCCAGATTTCAGAATTTCAAACAGGAAGTGGCATATCTTGTACTTCAACTGAAACAGGGTACTAGGAGCTTCATGGACAGAAAGCAAGCCATTGCTACAATAAAAACACCAAAGAATTGAAGGCAGCTTCATGGATTCTTAGGGATTACAGGGTGCTGATGAATTTGGATTCCAAACTTTGAACTTCTGGCAAAACCACCATACAATTCCTTGAAAGGCCTGGACTCTGAGCCTTTCAAATGGACAAGAGTGTGTCAGGTAGCATTTGATACCTTGAAGGAAAGCTGATTTTGGCCCCCACCGTAGGATTGCCCTATTTACAGAAACCTTTCAAATCATACATTCATGAAAGGCAAGGGATTGGACTGAGTTTACTAACCCAGACTTTGAGAAATATCCCCAGACCCATAGCCTATCTCTCAAAGAAGTTGGATCACATGACAAAGAGATGGCCACCATGTCTTTAAGCAGTGGCAGCTACCTGTGACATCTTGTAGGAAGCTGAGAAGTTTAGTTTGGGGCCGCCTACTGCGGTACTGCTGCCATACCAAGTCCTAACTCTACTGGAACAGAAAGGAGGGTATTGACTGATGGCAGGGTGCACAGGAAGATATTGGGTTGGTCGAAATATTTTTTTCCCCATAATATGGTTTTAGTAGTGTTTAGCTGTCTTTAAATTCATTCCAAACAATTTTGTTAGATTGTATTGTGACAGCTGTCATATTAGCATGTATTTTTAAAAAAAATCAAAATTGGTGAATTTTTGTGTAGCCATTTTAATATTGAAGATGGAAGAAAATAGGCAACATTTTCAGCATATTTTGCTTTATTATTTCAAGAAAGGTAAAAACACAACTGAATTGCAAAAAAAGATTTGTACATTGAATGGGGAAGGTGCTGTAATTGAGCAAACATATCAAAAGTGATTTGTGAAGTCTGTGCTGGAGGTTTCTCACTGGATGATGCTCCATGGTCAGGTAGACCAGTTGAAGTTGATAGCAATCAAATCAAGACATTAATTGAGAAAAGTCAATGTTATACCAAATGGAAGATAGCAGGCACACTCAAAATATCCGAATCAATAAATTTACTGGTGAAAATGGAAACTGTGTCTTTTATTTTAAGGAAAAAACTAAATGGACTTTTTGGCCTACACAATACCAGGCTATTCTACTGGACAACCCCAACGTTACCTTGCATACTACCACAAATCTGGCTACTCTGCTCTTGTACTTAGAGGAAGACTTAGCCCTCAACTCCAGTATGATTGCCTGGAAATAATTCACCAAGTTTATTCTAGCAGTCTGGACCAGATGGCTAGATTTACCGGACCAGCCACTGGCAACACCAGACTGGGAACTATATATAGACAGGACAGTTTCACGGGAAAGTGGCCAATGATGAGCGGGGTATGCAGGGGTCGCTATAGATCAGGTAACAGAATTCCAAGAGCTTGCACTGGGAAGCTCAGCACAAAAGGATGAGTTGATAGCCCTCACAAATGCCTTAGTACTGACCGAGGGAAAGAAGGTTAACATTGACACAGATTCCAAATATCCCTTCATGGCAGTCCATGAGAACATGGGAACCTTGGGGAACAGGAGGCAATTTTCCTCTGGAGGTAGTTTGACATGCAGTGTTCACCTGTTACATACTGAGTGCTCAATGATGATTCAGTACCATTATGATCACTTTCTCATATTTCTCATCCATTCTCACCACTGGCTTGTGCTGCCCCCTTGGGTGTGTGTTCCCATTGGTGACCTGGGGCACAGCACTGGGCAGAACCACTCTCAGCTTGACCTGATGAGATTTCAGTGGGAAAAACTTTCATAATGTCTAGGTGCCTTAACAACTGTACTTGACTATTAAATATCTAAGTATATATTTATTAAATCACAGTATATATCTTATTTATAAAGAAGTGTGAAAAACTAAGTTCTACGTATAGTGTCTCTCTCTTGCTCTTGCCAACCCTGACCTTGCCACCCTTGCTCTTGCCTTTCTCATAAACATTATATTTATCTAATCACTATATACATAACAATTCATATCTTTACCAACCTACAGAAATAGGTATGTGTGTATGTATGCATATTTCTACCACTTCTCCTCTTAGAATGAATTTTTGCACTATATGACAC